>JADBJO010026047.1:12500-22989 GCA_016801955.1 Conus betulinus | reverse complement strand
GTCCGTGGTCAGCGAAATACCACCGGCATGTGTCTCCAGCATATTTTTTTTCTGTCTCAGCTTGCTCTAACAGAGAACCAACAAGAGCACATCTATGTACTGTGCTGGAGTGTGTCGAGGCTGGCTGTGAAAGCTCCCCGTGAAAACAAAGGCAAACTTTGGAAATCGTTGCGTATGTACTTGATGAAAGAAACTCCTCCAAATACTTCAGCAGGAAAGCGATGTGATGTGCTGTGCCAGTGCCGAAACGGATCACTGTTATGCCGGATTGGATGCTGGTCCCACCAAAGCAGCCAAAATGTGCGCATTGTAGTGGTCAGTCGGCAGGGATCTTTGCGAACCATTGATGCGCAGGTTGAAGGTAGAGAGGCTGGTTCATCCTCGCCAAAGAGAGTGTGGCATAGCCTCGCTCGCTGAATTCTTCCATATCGCGGGATAGTCGTCCACCATCCCACCATCCAGTTTGGACGGGAGTCTCAATTCAGGAAGGTCCATCTCTGTCCGTGTCCTGAACAGTATGTATATACAACCATGACCTGATCATCAGTGGACATTTGCAAATACTCTGCACTAGTCACAGAAACGTTGAGTCTACAGGGCAGGCAAATGGGTGGGGAGAGGCGAGGATAGTGAGAGGGAGGAAGAGGGCGATGGGGGGAAAGTTGAAATGAGGTGGAGGGCGAGGGTCACTTTGTATGCAAACCGAGTGCGTGCGGCATGCATGCGTTGCGTGCCATGCGTGGCGTGCAATGCATGCATGCGTGCATACATGCGTCGTGTGTGTGTGTCTCTGTTGTGAGCTGTGTGGTACGAGTTTGTCCCAACGGACTTTTTAATTATATCATTCATCCCCACGGTTTTAAATCCCGAAGTGCCTTCCTATAGGGCGTTTGCACATTGAGCTTATTTCAGAATGTTACATAAAAGAAACACAGTGATTAGTATTTAGAGTGAATGTGTACCAGCAAATATTGATGTTTTCACACCGACACAAATGTGAATGCCATTTCTGTTGCCAGTTCCCAATAACTTCAGAAGCACACATGGACAGAGACATATGCACTACACAAGGAGCAATCATATGTTGAGACCCCCCACCCCAACCTGCTCTCTTTATCCTCACTGATGTAAACCCGGCCATCCCCAGACCCCCTCCCCCCATCGCAAAACACACCATACCCCAATCACCAAACAACCTACACAGCACACACATACACATACTCTCTCTCTCATGGTCGCGTGGTAACCACGGGGCTGTTCATTACAGGGCAGAAACACATGCTGATCAGCATTCACACACACACACACACACACACACACACACACACACTCTCTCTCTCTCCTCTCTCTCTCTCTCTCTCATTCAAACACACACACACACCCACACACACACCCACACACACACACCAACACAACACACACACCACATCACATACACGAACACACACACCACACACACGACAGAATTATACAGAGAAAGAGAGAGAGAGACAGACTATGCAGGCAGGCAGGCAGGCAGAGCAGATGGACAGCAGACAGGCAGGACAGTGTGAGCGAAACAGGCAGAGAGAAGAGGTTAGAAGAAAGAGGCAGCAAGAGAGGACAAGAGCAGAGATGGAGAGAGACACTGACAGACAGAAAGAATATGAGCAAACAAGGATGGATGGAAGGGTAAGGACGCAATTTTACTAACACATTTTAATTTTATCTGATCTTTTGCAATGCCTGTGATGAACGTGAGGCTCCTTAACAGCAAAAAATGAAAATGCAGTTAAGGCATAATAATGTCTAACCGTAATCAAGCACTTGAGCTCAGAAAGAGAGAGAGAGAGAGACTGAGACAGAAAGGCAGACAAAAAAAAACGTGTACTCAATAGGAACAAAATGACACTGAAAGTTTGGTTCATGTACATTAGATGGCATAACCCTTTGAAAATTTTTCGATCATCACTGTTTCCTGTGATCGCAAAAATATTTTCCTGGGGTCAGATTCTACAGATTTCTTTATGACTTGAAAAAATTAGAACGCATTTTACTTACATTCTGCTGCATACTATGACATGATTTTGTGTGTATTGTTTCATTTCATGAATCCATACCATCATTACGAAAAATTTTGTTCAGAAATTAGCATCAAAAGCCCAAAACTGGTAAGGTAAGGTGAGAGGTATTTTTTTTTTCTTCCTGATTTTTGTTGAAAACAGAAAAAATGAAGGTGTGAGTGAATGCCTGTGTGTGTGTGTGAGTGAGGGTGCGTGTGTGTGTGTGCATGCGTTCATATGTGTGTGTGCATGCGTTCATATGTGTGTGTGTGTATGTGTGTTTGTGCCTGTATTTGGAGAGTGGAGAGTGGAAGCGTGGATAAAGTGGTGGGTGAGGAGATGTTTGGGGATGAGAAGTTGGAGAGGAAGGTGGGGCATGTGTACATGAAAAGTGTATGTTTATAGGTGCTTTCACAATCATTACAACTTTGCGGCTAAGTGACAGAGCCTTTACAGATCTGGGAATGACATACTGGGTTTTCAATGCAAAAATTAATCTGACATCATATCTGAAACCTGCATCAAACAACAGAAAAGGATATAGCTTTTTTTAATGCTTATTTCAAACTTGGTTGTTGAAACTGTATCACTTGATGATTTTCAAACGCTGATTACACACATACATGTCCATCAATACAAGTGCCCCTATCTCACGCACTGTTGTACACATGCCCATATAAGCACTACTTAACAAACACCTTCTCGCTCTTCTCAAAATCAACTCATCCCAGTTCCTATTCAATTAATGTTGTTTATAGTCAAGCTGACCACAAGGGGACATAAAAGGGCTGTCCACCTTGTCAAAGTCAATGCCTTACACATTTGTCAAAGACACACACACACATGTAAGCACAAATGCATGCACTCATGCATGCAAGCATGCACGCACACGCACCGTAAAATCTGATTAAAACACACAACAAAACAAAAGAAGCAAAAATTGCCTAAAACTTCTTCTTCCACAAAATCTTAAACAATAATATTTCTCTCTTCCAGAACTGAAAAAATCACTTATGGTGGAGCTTCACTGAACGTGGTGGTTTTCCATGGAGTCTGCCGTGAAGTGTCTGAGGTCACGTTAGTCCAAACACTCCATAACCTTTTACATAATCCACACAAAACTGTTTCTTCTTTATGGTCACACACTGGCAGACGGTAATTTTTAAAGGTTTGGATGGATCTTAAAAAGTCCCTTTTACGTCTTCATGTTCCAGTCCTCTTGGCAGAAATCTCTGCTGTTAACCTGAACTTTGTAATTCAGATCAATGTTAGGGATACAGAATTTGCACAACTGTCTAATTGTGGCATACTTAGTGACTTGATCAATCACCTCATTGCCTCAAATGCCTACATGACCGTGAAACCCAAGCACAAACCATTGTGATAACCATCTGATTTCAGACAGGTGCACACAACAGCCTCCAAAGCAGAAAGAGAATCTGAGAGAATGAATAGGTCTCTATAGGATTTAGGAACCATCTGGAGTGCCAAGACCAACACTGTGAGGTCAGCAGTGAAAGCAGCAACTGTCTGCGGAATAGCATTTTGAGCATTGGGTGAGCAGTTGACTTGAACAGTAAGCAGCAGAACCAGCTCCTTCCTATTTGGAACCATCCGTAAATATTTTTCAAAAGGGTGGAAATTTTTACACAGTTCAAAAAAAAAAAAAAAAAAAAAAAAAAAAAAAAAAACCAGTCTGGTAGAGTATGCGCAATAGGAGGTGAGATCAAAACAGATCTAAGTCCTCCATAGATCATCTGGAAACTTGGATAAATCACACATGACTCTAAGGTCAGTGTCTGCGTTGTTCAGATGGTGAAGAATACAAAGTTCTTCTTGAACATAAAATATTGAATATTGGTTCTTTTTTCTAGTTCTGTTGAAATTCTTCAGCTCACTTGACCCACCGTCCGCAAAGCCCCAAAACCTGCATTTCAGGGCTGTTATCTAAGCCTGATTGGCTGGGCTCTATCCTGGGATATTTCTTATAGTTTCTGTCTTTCAGGGAGTGGAAATTTGAAGATAACATGTTTTTCATCCCTTCATCTATCACCCCCCATGTGGAGTCTAACCTTGGGGCCAGGGATCCAGAAACTTAAGCCTTGACCCCTTTCAGGTTTTGAAAGGCATACACAACAAGAGAATTCCAACAAAAAAGCCGGCTCCCCCTGATCCACTGCCCAACAGTTCAAAGGAATACACAAACTGAGCTCTACCGGGGTTCCCTTAGCGCAGCCAGAACACTAAGCTGCCTGCCTGTGACACGCCTGGAAGAGATCAAGAGATGCATGCACTGAGAGCCTGTCTACTCCAGGTCCCACTCTCCCAGCATACACAAAAAATCATATCCCCCCTACACCTCGCTGGTTCTCAACTGCAGCTCATCCCCTCCCGCGACGCAACTGCATCAAAACCAAGACATTCAAGAATATGGTAGAAAAAAGAGAACTGGTAGAAGGCAGATTACTGTTTAGCCTTGAATCTCACCCTTATATATCCTGGACTGGTATGGAAGACCATACCAAGTACCATGGCATCAAATCTTTCACCAAAAATCTTAACCTCACCCACACCAAAATGTTTACGAAGCAGTCTGCAACTTGGCATTCATGGCAAAGAACTGATGCCCCTGTCGCTGAACCTTAAAGGCCACAGGGACTATGCAGACCCTATGACCATAGACAAGGAGGCAACCCCCTGGAGTATCCCGCCCCAAATCACAAAGCCCAGGAAAAATGCACATGCACACTGCTGAAAAAGGGTATGCAATCCAACATCCGTGATAGAACAATACCCAAGTGCCATGCTATTCATTCCCCTCAAGTCCAATTTTATTAATTGTTTTGGGATGATCATCCTCAAATGCACTAAAGATGCTACAGGATCAGCAACCACCACAACGAATAACCCCAGATGCAGTCCTTCTACACACACATGCTGACATGCCACACAAACACACACGCACCAGATCACAACACAAAGAAACCTCACACCACCACCGCCACACAGCCCTACACACACCACACACACCTCTACTCTCTTCCCTTCTCTCTCATCTCAAAAACACACAAAACACACACACACCCACACACACACACCCCACACACACACCACACACACACACACTATCTTGCTCACTCGCGCGAGCCCCACTATCTAGGGGGGGTGGTTCAGCCAGGTATCTACCCAGGTTCTCGAGAAGGCACCAGCAAAGAAAAACCATGACTAAAAAAACATACATACTGTACAGTACATGTGTAAAGCGTGGATTGGAGATAGAAATCAAAACCCTGTGCTGGGACAGTTTGTTTCACACTAGACTCCATGTTCAACCCCATGCAGCCGCAGTTCATCTTCATAGATATTATGCAACACACACCCTACACACACAGCCACACCACACACACACACACAACCCACACCCCACGGGCACACATAACGCGGGGGGGGGGGGGGCGCAACTTACCACACCCACGCAGCCAGACGCTGCATGCACACATGCATGCCTGGTGCACTCAATCGCACGTGCGCGTGCCGCACGGCACGCCCCCAGCACACAACACAACACATCACACACACATAACACAAGCATGCAAGGCATGAATGACATTACACAGAAACACAAACAAACACATACCACTCCTACACGCATACACACGCCCTCACACACTACTCACACACAAGGAAGTACATTTTTCAGACAATATGTTGGATCATAGCCGGTGCAAAACCACACCTTCAAGGAAGTAATTTACAAAATTGGCTGCCTACAGCTTTCTAAAACCAGCTCAACCGGCGTACCGTGTGAGGGGAATGGGCAGGGGACTAGAGGGAATGTAGTAACGATTCGTGTACAACGTAGTCCAGTCATTATACAATCAGGTAATGCGCTCTGTGTTGTTGTTGGTCGTTTGTACCCGTAATCGTAAACAGCCTCCCGGGAGCGGCCCCCAACCCGCTTAGTACGTACCACCATGTACACTACAATGCTATATAACTATGGAGTGAGAAGACCTTACGTGTATGACTTTTTGCGATTACCCCACACATGGGCCAGCGCGTACACACGCAGCATAACTTGTTTGATAAAAAGAATCAAGGATTTGGAGACGTTTATTGTTAATGACTAACAGGAGCGCGTGGGCCACCGGAAGACAGGCGTGCCGCAACAACCACAGTGGGCGTGTGAACAACATCGAAAATAGACCTTGGGGGGTGTAGCCTATTTCCCACACATGGTCCAATGGCTTCACACACGCCTTACAGCCAACGGCGGAGCCACTACAGAATTGTACTGTGTGCAGCTAAATTCTGGACTGTGTTTTGTTTTCTGATACTGTTGTGTTGTTTTGTAATTTACAGAGGGGGGGGGGGGGGGGGGGGGGGGGGGTGGGGGGGGGGGGAGTGGTGAGAGATTACAGCATATACTCGTAGAACTACTTAGGCATCGCTTACGGTCCCACGCACAACTTTTAGTCCTACAATGAAATCAAGTCATGATTATGACATCATTCTCCATAAATTAACATAATCATCTTTACATTTTCCAGACATAAACCTTTGTTTTTAGTTTGGGAATTCTCCTTTTCACACCCACACAATAACCACCACTCACCCACCTTGCCGACCCATCTTAAAGAAGGACTCACAGCGTGAAAAGAGTGACAACAGACTGAGCTACGACTGTTAACGTGAACTACTATCGACGGTAACTCCACAATTAAGTATTTATTGTCCACTCCTATAATTATCACCTCTACAATACCACTCACACCACCACCTAACCAGGCACACTATACTGAAAATGCATTCTGAACAAAAAATTCCCCGGAAAAAAACTTCAACCTGACAACTCACCGCCGATGAACACTTTAAAACCGATTTCTCAAAAATGGATCATTCAGCACAGATTGTCACCGCATATTCAAGATGATCCTTATTATTCATTATTATCCTTCCTTGATGATGATTCAAACTTACATTTTAAACTACATTTCAAACAACATCGTGTATAGGAAAGCCCCAGCAGACGTTCTGCTCGTTTGGTTCTCCAACCAGTGAAGCTTTTCATGCCCCAAAACACCACTAGTCTCACCTCCTCACATATGGTCCCAATCTCCCCCCATGCAACACATATCTAAATAAATACACTTCACGTCTCTTACTACGTCACGGTCCAGTACTTGCTTCATGAAAACAGGTAGTAGTATGTTCCACACTGTTTTCTGTTACCCTAAATGCTACTGTTCTGATCACAAAGTATTTTCATGTTATTAGCACCTGTACCCATACTAGCATGACCAATTTGACATGGTCCGCACCCAATCCAAACTTGACTAAGACAAGAATGGTACAACTGTCACAATCCAAACCAACACACAACCACCCACAGCACACAACAAACACCAACAACAACAACACACAAAAAAACCACACACCACCAACCCCCAAACAACCCAAACAAACACACACCCACACAAAACCACAATAATAAAAACACACAAAAATATATTGTCCCTATCCATAGCAACTGGCACACCCAAAAATTCAGGATCAAAATGTTACACCCACAAAAAGGTGTAACACACACCCAACAACACACACAAACCAAACACACACACCGTGTACACACTAACCACAAAGAATGAATATCTACCTTCCAAACCCATAATGAACCTCATCTCATAACCAACAACCACAAACACACCACACAAAAACAAGACCACCACACACCACACACAACAACACCACCCCCCACACACCGCCCAACCCCAACCCGCCCACCCACCACATCACCCCCCCACACCACCCCATCCAAATTGATCACGAAAAGCCCCCCCACCACCAAACCCCACACCCACACACACAAACACCACACAAACCCCAACAAAACACATCCATCCTCCTCTCAATGATCACTCCCCATCACCCACACAAACACAAACAAACACACACCCAACCACACCGCCACAAGCCAACATAGTAGAGCACACACCCCGCGAACCAAATGTTGAACATGAAGTATGCGGCCCTGGAGTTCCAGACATCGCCACCCATGTTGTAGTTCTCTAAAATACATCACCAACATTACTTCCTTGCAGAACCCCCTTACGTATGTTTCATAGCAGGTTTCGCCTGGTACGAACTTCGGTGTGACTTGAATCAAAAAGGGGCAAACTCAACCCAAGACATGCCGCCTTCATACACCTGCGGCGTCTGTCCAGGCCGTTCTGCTGCCAACCACAACCCACGCTTTCTTTCAGAATAAACGACTTGAAAAGACCCAATCGGGTTTTGGACAGATGAACACAACCCCTGAACCAAAACACACTGCGTCCTAAACAAATCACCTGGAACAAAACCACCCTCAAACAAATTCACCACAACTTGGCTGGGGATAGAGGAAGTATAACAACTAGTAAAATGAATAAATGAAATACACAAACCAGAAACATAACAGGGAGGATCATGAAAAAAATAGTAAACAAGCCACACACAAAGATGATCCAGGACACCACTAAACATCCGAAAAAGGAAACAAAATCCTGAAAGCAAACCACGAACCACATCAAGTAGGGGGGACCAGGCTGGAGGAGAAATCATCTATACAAAAATGTAGGGCATGATCGGACACTAAGTAGGCAACCATGATGCACCCCACAACCACAACAAGACATGGAGTCCAACTTACGAATATGGAAAACAAGATCAAACACCAACGGGGATCAAACAATCCTACTACACCCCCACGGGGACCCAAAACAAACCAGGGGGTAGGATCGGGTAAACAGGCTACCTCCAGAGCGCCTGCGGAGATCCAAGCAACACAGGAAGTCTCTCACTCCAACCTACGAAAGAAAAACACAGACACAACTGACACAACCACAAAACAGCCGAGGGGAGAAGACAGTCTACCAAGGACATGACAAACCACCAAAAGAGTCGAACCAAGAAAATATGAGACAGTAAGAACAAAGTTTCGACAAAACAAAACCTAATGTAAGCATACACATAGAAGAGAGAGGGACAAGATGAGAACGGGAAATGAGACCCATAAGGGACTAGAGGGCAGCGGGACGACAAAAGATCAATATAGAAATAGGGAAGTGAGTATGTTAGGGAAACCTATATATGATTACTGTAGGGGGGAGAGGTTGGTGTGGGTAGGGGGAGAGTATAGGGAAATTGTGAAGGTAAAGGAGGAGTGAATGGATGGAGAAAAGTGGTGGGGAGATTCATGGGGGCAATTGGGAAAAGTAGGATGGGAGGTTGGAATAAAGCAAAGGTGGGGGGAAGGTGGAAGTGGGCGAGCGAGGCTAGCCGAGAGATGCTGCGCCGGGGAGCTTCGCTGGTAATGCTGTGTGCCCGGGCCTTCTGTGTGGGTTTGCGTCTGTCTGACCTGCTGGGTAGGCGATCAAGGTTTTTGGGCGGCGCACGATCTAATTATAATATCCAAAGTTTAAACGGTGAGAGGCCCTGCCCTTCTAGGTCTCCGTAGGCCATTACTTCTGTCGGGCAAGCACAGTGCTTTTCATATAGCTCCCTGTGCTAAATTAGCCAGGGTCCAAGCATAACACACGATACCAGTTACAGTGAGGGGGCATTTATTCCAAACGTACTCCACGCTGGGTACCCATGGATCATTTGGTCCCCGCTGACCATAGAGTGGCCCAACTCGCATCTCGCTCCCACACCAGCGAGAACGAGAGGAGCGGTGGGGGCGACTAGTTCCGGTTTCATGCTGTGGGGCCAACGGATCCTAGGTTCCCAAGTATTCATTCCGTTTGTGGAAGAAATGCCGCCACTCCACGGTAACCTTTATTGTTGTATGCTTGCCCCCGGATATTGGATGCAGGGACGCTCTAGGCGCGGGCCTACCGAAGTACTGGCGCTTTGTACATATATAACGTGCTCTGTTGGTAACTCTTTAACTTTAAAACTTTTTTTTTTTTGATCGCTTTTCTATTTCTTTTGTGCGCCTGCCCACTGTTTGTTGAGATTGCATTTTCTTCCAGCCGGTCGCCCCCCCGCAACCCCTCCATCTCAGCAGCCCTGGCCCAAAGCACGGACCACCCGCTTCCCTCGCTTTGCCAGCAACGATGGCTCGCCCGTAGACGCTGCCCTGTTCCACGCGCAAGGCTCCCTCCTTCTCCCCCTCGCCGTTGTTGCGTTGTCGTGATTGGGCTCACCTCCCTTTGCCCTCCGGTGTTTGCCACCAGGCTGGTCCCTTTCCCTGCCCGTCTGTCCCCAACGACGATGTGTTTCACTATGGCGCCCCTCAAACAGAAAACCACCGTCATTTGAAATCAGTGTCCCACATGACTTTTTTGCGCATCCGTTGTATTCTGAAGTCCTCTGTGGTAGAGAACGAGGATGAAGGTATCATGGATCGAATGTTCAAAATGATAAAGCACCTATAAATGAAAATGATGAGCTCGATAAATTTT
>JADBJO010026047.1:0-10000 GCA_016801955.1 Conus betulinus | reverse complement strand
TGTGTGTGTGTGTGTGTGTGTGTGTGTGTGGCAATATTATGAAGGAACAGCGTTGCATGGGGTTTATACATGGACGTGAACAAATCCCAGCACAGTTTTCTTTCTTCTCATCACACTTTACAGTGTACAGATGTAGTTTTATAGTCATGTTTTTCTTTGCTGGTGCCTTCTGAGAACTGGGTGATACATGGGCAGAACTAGCTAGTGGGATCGCCGAGTGAGCAAGCATGTGTGTGGTGTGTGTGTGTGTGTGTGTGTGTGTGTGTGTGTGGTGTGTGAGTGAGAAGAGAGAGAGAGAGAGAGAGAGTGTGTGTGTGTGTGTGTTCGTGTGTGTGTGTGTGTGTGTGTGTTGTGTGTGTGTGTGTGTCCATCAGCATGTGTGTGTATCGGTGCATCTATCTCTGTGTGTGTGTCTGCATCTTTATGCATTTGCTTGAGGATGCATCCAAAAACAATTAATAAATTTGTACTTGAGGGAATAGCATTGGCACTTGTATCCTGATCTCGGTGTGTATATGCACACCTCAGTATGTGTGCATGTGCATTTCCTAGGGCTTGTGAGGGGCGGGATACCTTCCAGGGGGTTGCCACCTTGTCATGGTCATAGGGTCTGCATAGTCCTGTGGTTCCTAAGGTTCAGCTGACAGGGGCATCAGTTCTTTGATGGAATGCCAAGTTGCAGACTGCCCTAAACATACTTTGGAAAGATTTGATGCCCATGGTACTGGTAGGGTCTTCCATACCAGCCAGGATATATAAGGGTGAGATTCCAGGCTAACAGTAATCTGCCTTCTACCAGTTCTCTTTTCTACACTCATCTTATTTCTTTAGACCTACCATGTTTGTCATGCAGTTGAGACCAGCGATGGAGGGGAATGAGATGCTGGAGAGTGGGAGAGTAGAGGCTCTCAGCATATCTCTTGATCTCTCCCAGGCTGTGTCCAGGCAGGCAGCTTCCTGGCTGCTAAGGGAACCCCTGTAGAGCTCATCTTGTGTCCCTGTGAACTGGGCATGATCAGGGAGGAGAGATTTTGTTGGCATCTCTTTGTTGTGTATGCCTTTCAAAACCTGAAAGGGGTCAAGGCTTAAGTTTCTGGATCCTGCCCCAAGGTTAGACTCCACCTGGGGTGATAGATGAAGGGATGAAAACATGTTATCTTCAAATTTCCTCCCTGAAAGACAGAAACTATAAGAAATATCCCAGGATAGAGCCCAGCCAATCAGGCTTAGATAACAGCCCTGAAATGCAGGTTTTGGGGCTTTGCGGACGGTGGTCAAGTGAGCTGAAGAATTTCAACAGAACTAGAAAAAAGAACCAATATTCAATATTATGTTCAAGAAGAACTTTGTATTCTTCACCATCTGAACAACGCAGACACTGACCTTAGAGTCATGTGTGATTTATCCAAGTTTCCAGATGATCTATGGAGGACTTAGATCTGTTTTGATCTCACCTCCTATTGCGCATACTCTACCAGACTGGTTTTTTTTTTTTTTTTTTTTTTTTTTTTTTGAACTGTGTAAAAATTTCCACCCTTTTGAAAAATATTTACGGATGGTTCCAAATAGGAAGGAGCTGGTTTGCTGCTGCTTACTGTTCAAGTCAACTGCTCCCCCAAATGCTCAAAATGCTATTCCGCAGACAGTTGCTGCTTCACTGCTGACCTCACAGTGTTGGTCTTGGCACTCCAGATGGTTCCTAAATCCTATAGAGACCTATTCATTCTCTCAGATTCTCTTTCTGCTTTGGAGGCTGTTGTGTGCACCTGTCTGAAATCAGATGGTTATCACATGGTTTGTGCTTGGGTTCACGGTCATGTAGGCATTTGAGGCAATGAGGTGATTGATCAAGTCACTAAGTATGCCACAATTAGACAGTTGTGCAAATTCTGTATCCCTAACATTGATCTGAATTACAAAGTTCAGGTTAACAGCAGAGATTTCTGCCAAGAGGACTGGAACATGAAGACGTAAAAAGGGACTTTTTAAGATCCATCCAAACCTTTAAAAATTACCGTCTGCCAGTGTGACCATAAAGAAGAAACAGTTTTGTGTGGATTATGTAAAAGGTTATGGAGTGTTTGGACTAACGTGACCTCAGACACTTCACGGCAGACTCCATGAAAACCACGTTCAGTGAAGCTCCACCATAAGTGATTTTTTCAGTTCTGGAAGAGAGAAATATTGTTTAAGATTTTGTGGAAGAAGAAGTTTTAGGCAATTTTTGCTTCTTTTGTTTTTGTTGTTGTTTTTAATCAGATTTACGGTGCGTGTGCGTGCATGCTTGCATGCATGAGTGCATGCATTTGTGCTTACATGTGTGTGTGTGTCTTTGACAAATGTGTAAGGCATTGACTTTGACAAGGTGACAGCCCTTTTATGTCCCCTTGTGGTCAGCTTGACTATAAACAACATTAATTGAATAGGAACTGGGATGAGTTGATTTGAGAAGAGCGAGAAGGTGTTTGTTAAGTAGTGCTTATATGGGCATGTGTACAACAGTGCGTGAGATAGGGGCACTTGTATTGATGGACATGTATGTGTTGTAATCAGCGTTTGAAAATCATCAAGTGATACAGTTTCAACAACCAAGTTTGAAATAAGCATTAAAAAAAAGCTATATCCTTTTCTGTTGTTTGATGCAGGTTTCAGATATGATGTCAGATTAATTTTTGCATTGAAAACCCAGTATGTCATTCCCAGATCTGTAAAGGCTCTGTCACTTAGCCGCAAAGTTGTAATGATTGTGAAAGCACCTATAAACATACACTTTCATGTACACATGCCCCACCTTCCTCTCCAACTTCTCATCCCCAAACATCTCCTCACCCACCACTTTATCCACGCTTCCACTCTCCACTCTCCAAATACAGGCACAAACACACATACACACACACACATATGAACGCATGCACACACACATATGAACGCATGCACACACACACACGCACCCTCACTCACACACACACACAGGCATTCACTCACACCTTCATTTTTTCTGTTTTCAACAAAATCAGGAAGAAAAAAAAAAAATACCTCTCACTTACACTTACCAGTTTGGGCTTTTTGATGCTAATTTCTGAACAAAATTTTCGTAATGATGGTATGGATCATGAAATGAAAATTACACACAAAATCATGTCATAGTATGCAGCAGAATGTAAGTAAATGCGTTCTAATTTTTCAAGTCATAAAGAAATCTGTAGAATCTGACCCCAGGAAATATTTGCGATCACAGGAACAGTGATGATCGAAAAATTTCAAGGGTATGCCATCTAATGTACATGAACCAAACTTCAGTGTCATTTTGTTCCTATTGATTACACGTTTTGTCTGGCCTTTCTGTCTCAGTCTCTCTCTCTCTCTCTCTTTCTGAGCTCCAAGTGCTTGATTACGGTTAGACATTAATGCCTTAACTGCATTTTCATTTTTTGCTGTTAAGGAGCCTCACGTTCATCACAGGCATTGCAAAAAGATCAGATAAAATTAAAATGTGTTAGTAAAATTGCGTCCTCCCCTTCCATCCATCCTTGTTGCTCATATTCTTTCTGTCTGTCAGTGTCTCTCTCCATCTCTGCTCTTGTCTCTCTTGCTCTCTTTCTTCTCCCCTCTCTCTCTGCCCTGTTTCGCTCACACTGTCTGCCTGTCTGTCTGTCCATCTGTCTGCCTGCCTGCCTGCCTGCTAGTCTGTCTCTCTCTCTCTTTCTCTGTATAATTCTGTCGTGTCGTTGTGTGTGTGTGTGTTGGTGTGTATGTGTGTGGTGTGTGTGTGTGTGTGTGTGTGTGTGTGTGTGTGTGTGTGTGTGTGTGTGTGTGTGAGAGAGAGAAGAGAGAGAGAGAGAGAGAGTGAGTGTGTGTGTGTGTGTGTGTGTGTGTGTGTGTGTGTGTGTGTGTGAAAGCATGTGTTTGTGTGTGAATGAGAGAGAGAGTATGTGTATGTGTGTGCTGTGTATGTTGTGTGTGTGTGTATGTGTGTTTTGGATGGGGGGAGGGGGGTCGGGATGGACGGGTTTACATCAGTGAGGATAAAGAGGCAGGTGGGGGTGGGGGGGTCACATATGCTCTTGTAGGTGTATTTCTATGTGTGCTTTCTGAAGTATTGCTGGGAACAGAAATGGCATTCACAGATGTGAAAACATCATATTTGGCTGGTACATCATCTTACTAAATCATGTGTTCTTTATGTAACATTTGAATAGATAAACTGTGCAACCGCCCTGAAGAAGGCAATCTGGATAAAACCGTGGGATGAATGATATAATAAAAAGTCGTTGGACAAACATGTACACACGCTCACACAGAGACACACACACACACGCATGTATGCACGCATGCATGCATGCACGCACGCATGCACGCACGCATGCATGCACGCACGCACGCGTTTGCATACAAAGTGACCCTCGCCCTCCACCCTCATTTCCCCATCGCCCCTCTTCCTCCTCCTCCTTCTCCCTCACCCATTTGCCTGCCTGTAGACTCACGTTTCTGTGACTAATGCAGAGTTTGCAAATGTCACTTGATGATCAGGTCATGTGTATATACATACTGTTCCAGGACAGACAGAGATGGACCTTCCTGAAGTGAGACTGTCCAAACTGGATGGTGGGATGGTGGACGACTATCCCGCGATATGGAAGAACTTCAGCGAGCGAGGCTATGCCACTCTCTTTGGCGAGGATGAACCAAGCCTCTCTACCTTCAACCTGCGCCTCAATGGTTTCCAAGATCCTCCGACTGACCACTACATGCGCACATTTTGGCTGGCTTTGTGGGACAGCAGCCTCCGGCAGAACAGTGATCGTTTCTGCACTGGCAACACGGCACATCATCGCTTCCTGCTGAAGTATTTGGAGGAGTTCTTCATCAAGTACAGCAACGTTTCCAAGTTTGCCTTTGGTTTTCACGGGGAGCTGTCACACGCTGACAACAATCCAGCACAGTACATAGATGGTGATCTTGTTGGATTTCTTGAGCGATTGAGACAGAAAAAAATGCTGGAAGACACAGTGCTGGTGGTATTCGCTGACCACGGAGCTCGGTACAGCAAAGTACGCTACACTGTTCAGGGGAAGCTAGAAGAACGGCTGCCATTGATGTCATTTGTGTTCCCCAGAAAGTTCCGCCAGCAGTACCCTCAGCTCTATCAGAACCTCATGACCAACACCCCGCTTGTCCTCACCGTTCGACATCCATGAAACTCTGCTGGACATTGTGGACCTGTCTCGGACCAGCAGACCAGCATCAGGCGCCCAGGCATCAGCCTTCTGCGGGAAATTCCAGCAGAGCGCACGTGCAAAGAGGCGGGCATTGGCATGCACTGGTGCTCCTGTCTGCACCAGGTGAGACTAGATCCTGGGGAGGAGTTTGTGAAGCCAGCTGCCCTGGCTCTGCTGTGGCATCTGAACGCCCAGACAAGTTCCCACAGGCATATGTGTGCCCAGCTGGAGCTGAAGGAGGTCCACAGCGTCCATATGCTCATCCCCAACGAGAGGGTAGGTTCAGAACTTGATGTAATGCTCTCTTGCTAGTGACAGTGATGTTACCAACCTTTTCCACATTTGTTTTACATGCATGATGTACTTGCACATGCTGCAGATGAATATATGTGTAATATGCTTCCACATGCTTTAGATGAAATGGATGATGTAAGGGCCATGTTTCTGGCACTTTTTTTTTTTCAATTTGTGGGAAGGTACTAAGGATTTTAGGGTTGTCTTTCATTTTTTTTTTTTCTTTTCTGCTCTTGTCTTCTGTATTTCTTTATTTCAGTTCAAAATTAAAACTTCCTTTTTTTGTTTTTCTTTTCTTGTCTTAAAATAAATTGAGTCTGGAGGTAAGCAGACTTGGGCTTTTGTCTGATTAAATTAAAATAGCGGATATTGGCTACTAGATATCATCAGTAGTCTGATAGGACTGCTTTAAGCAGATGTGTGCGTGTGCTCACACGCATGCGTGTGTGTGTGTGTGTGTGTGTTTGGTTTTTTTTTTTGTTAACATGCATGTGTGTGTGTGTGTGTGTGTGTGTGTGTGTGTGTGTGTGTGTGTGTGTGTTTTGATTTTTTCTTTAACGTGTGTGTGTGTGTGTGTGTGTATAGAAGAGTATGTTTTTTTTCATCTTTGTCATGCTTATTTTCATCCAAGTCAGATAGTCCACTAGACCAGCATACATTGGTTTCTGTTGGTAAGTGTTTACTTTGTACAGGTAAAAAACAACCCTAGTGCCACCTCCTGGCTTGCAGTTATGAGCCTTTTGTATGGCTTTGTCTGTCTTAGGCAAATTTATAATGAGTTAGGACACAACTCCTCTCATGTCTTTTGGTTGCTGAAAAAGGCGGTTAGCGGCTCTCTCAGAATCACCACATGGGCGGATCACCACACTGTTTCTCTCACATCACGCTCTTCCACCCCTCACCCTCTGGGCAGACCTGTGTGTGTCTGTGTGATGTGGCCTCATGCTGTCAGGGGTGTCTAGCCAATGGGCCATAGTTCAAAGCTGACTGCATTTACTCCTGTTACTATTACTCTCTGGAAGGGGGGAGGGAGGGGGATGTGAAAATGTGTTAAACATAACATCTTTAGGTCAGTGATGTAAGCATCCAAATGTTGTATTGATTCAGGTTTTAATTAATGCTGTATTCCATTTTCGTTTATTTTAAAACATAACTCACAGGTTCAGTCGAATGCATGAGAAACAACCTTTCAAATCATGATTGTGATAATCAGAATTTTGTGAAGCCGCTATTTTCAAATGGGTTTTATAGATTTTGGATCCCAAACAGAATACACTACTGTGGTTAATGAGTTTGTACTGAAACTGTGAAAAGCAGTTGAACGTTGTTCTCTCATGCAATGTAAATCTGACTATGCTCACATGCAAACATGTACACAAACACATGCATTTTGCTAAATGTATTACCGAAGGCGTTGTATTACTGGGGTCCCAGCGTTTTCAATACTGGTTAGCCAGTAGACCAACCAACAGCCAGAACAACCTGCTGCATAAAAAATCAGAAACAAATAGAAACAACTGTATTTTTGAGCAATAAACTGTATTTTTGAGCAATTTAGCAATCGTGATTGAAGAGGCTTTTGCTTGCAAACAACATGAGACAGGAGTCATATTTTAGAATAAATGAAAATACTTAGAAAATGTGAAAGTCAGAAGCAATGTCAGTTTTGGTGGGAAGCTACTCAGAAGGTTTATGTCACTGATGTGTTGGCTCTGTCTCAGATTTTACCTGATAGCTGGCTGTCTGTTAATTTTACCAGCTGCTTGACAGTTTGTACCATAATCGTTTATAATGGCGACACCATGTGCCAGTAGTTTTAATTGGCTAGTGGAATCTTTGTTCAAGTATCTTTTCACTTCATATTATATTAGATTCTGTGTGTGTGTGTGTGTGTGTGTAAGTAAGCAACATAACAACAATATTGAGCATTGCCATACAAAAATATGCTCTTATTGATATGACAGGTCCTAAAATACCGAAGATCCAAGGACAAGGACCAACGAGAAGCCAACTTCAGCCAGGAAATTGACATGGACGTGGTCCACTATCAGCTTCAAGTAGAAACACAGCCTTGTGGCGCCCTCTACGAAGGGACTGTCATGGCCGACTTCCGCAATTTTACCAACTACGTGTACAATGTAACACCCGGAATTAGCCGCATCAATAAGTATGGTGCTCAACCTAAGTGTGTTCAGGAGCGGTATCCTGTGCTGAGAAAGTTTTGCTGTTGTCTGAGTTACGTAAAAGAACAGCCAGGCAGCTAGGTGAAAGAAGGATGTGCAAGAAACAAGACTGTTCCCAAACGAAAAGTGAAATGAGGGAAAAGAATGTGCAATGGGAGGAGTTGTTTTCCACAAGTATGATGTTTTTCATCTCTGTTTATATTTTTTCCATTTGCGGATGTTCTGATTGTGATCATGCTTTCAAAGGGAAGGAGGTCTGAATGGGGGAACATGAGAGGAAATCCAGGGACGTTTCATCAAGGTTTGTTTACACCTTGGTGAAAGAGAAAGATGATGTTTAAATGCTAGTATTTGTTATTTGTGTCCGTCGATTTTCCTTTGTCTAAACAATCCAGGGTTGCCACGAGTTCTGGAATGTTGTTAGTCTTTTGTACATCATGGTATTTCAAATTTAACATGGTTTGTGAAGATAGTGGTTTGTTTGCCTTTTAAAGTGAATGTGAACGTAATGGTACTTTTTGTATTCATTATAATGATGTTGCATATTTTTACATTTTTTATCAACAGTGTTTTGAGTGCAGTGATAGTGATACATATCTCTTAAATCCTGCACTGCATGCAGTGATGTTGGTTATTTTATCCTATATATACTGCATGGGCATTGTCTGATATGAAATATTGTTGATCTCTTATGTGTTTTTGATCATATTGATCATTGGAATGTACCTGGTTTGCTTCGCATTGCCTTTGAGATTCCATGACTGCATGATATTGAGACATGACAGGTTGCATGGTAAGAGAGACATGACAGATTTACAAGGTACGAGAGACATACAGATTTACATGGTGAGAGACATGACATGTTTACGTGGTAAGAGAGACAGACAGATTTACATGGTAAGAGAGACATGATAGATTTACATGGTGTGAGACATGACAGATTTACATGGTATGAGACACATGATAGATTTACATGGTAGAGACAAGACAGATTTACATGTAAGAGAGACATGATAGATTTACATGGTATGAGAGACATGACAGATCTACATGGTATGAGAGACATGATAGGTTTACATGGTGAGAGACATGACAGATTTACATGGTATGAGAGACATGATAGGTTTACATGGTGAGAGACATGATAGATTTACATGGTATGAGAGACATGACAGATTTACATGGTAAGAGAGACATGATAGATTTACATGGTATGAGAGACATGACAGATTTACATCGTATGAGAGACATGATAGATTTACATGGTATGAGACTCATGACAGATTAACATGGTATGAGACACGTGACATTTACAAAGCTATTATTACTCAGTACAATATATTAATGGTCTGTTAATTCAGGGTTTAGATGGAGCAGGCAGAAGATGTGGACATGATCATGAAAGAATCATTCCAGGCAAGGGATGTTGTCAGAATTGATTAGTGTACGACATCAGTGTCACTGAGCATGGGTCCATGCCTTTGTTCTTTGTGTATTTGCAGCACTGTCTGCAGGAATTGTACAGACAGATGTGTATGTGGCAGTCGCTGCTGCTTGTCGAGCATATGAAGTCAGTTTTCTCAGCAGTGGTAGGTACTAATTACAAATCAATAAATATTTAAATTTTTCAATTTAAAAACAGAAAGATCATATCAGGTTTGGCAAAGGTAGTAAGGTTGAATGTTCCAAAAAGTGCTGATAATGAAATGACATGAATGGAATACACATGGATATGATCTTTTTTCGTAAACAATTTGCCTTCGGATTGTGCACGACTTACAGGTTTGACCCTCTTTTGCGTCACTGGATCGTGGTCAGATAGTGTTGGGTGTATCCACAGTGGGAAAAACTGTAAATCTTAAAACTGTTGACACCCCTGTTCGTATGTATCCTGTTTGCATCCATGCCTTTTTGTTGACCTTAGTTTGACTCCTGGTTGCGGAAATCCCTAGATAGAAGCAGTTTTCTCCCATGTTGACAAACACATGTAGTCCATGGTGTCATCTTCCTTGCCATCTCATTTGCATCGCTTCCTCTCTGCTCACTCCTGCTGCTTTTCCTGAACACAGCCACACCAGGTTTGTCCCGCTGGAACCCCAGCACTGGTAGTCTGTAGGGAGCAATTAGATTCAATTGCAGTAAGTCATCTCCCAGGAGGTACTGTGCCACTGCTGTGCCGCTTCTGTGAAGTTCAGTTGTGCTTGTTCTGAGCCAGCATGATGTTATGCAGGGCACTGCCTCCTTAACTCCCTGCTGATGACAATGATTGCTGAATAATTGTCAGTATGAGTGAGTGTTTCCACG
>JADBJO010026046.1:20000-22990 GCA_016801955.1 Conus betulinus | reverse complement strand
ACGGAACTGGAACGACGATAGGGAGAAGAGGCGAGAGGCGAGGTGTGGGGGAAAAGAGCATGTTTAGAACAATCTACCAATCAAAAAAACACAAGGAGATGTAAGACAATCGATTTTGAAGCACCAGGAAAAAAAAAAAAAAAGCATAAATGGAGGGGGGCGGATGCATAATGATAGCCCAGTCACCACGAGTAGGGGTGGGGGGGGGTCATCTAGATAATATATCCAGTCATTACAGGAGAATCATGAGAGAGAGAGAGAGAGAGAGAGAGAGAGAGAGAGAGAGAGAGAGAGAGAGAGAGAGAGAGAGAGAGAGAGAGAGAGAGAGAGAGAGAGAGAGTCGCATGAGAATAAAAGCATAATGACAAGAGGGCAACAGATAGTATGAAACACACACACACACACACACACACACACACACACACACACACACACACACACACACACACACACACACACACACACACACACACATATAACACATACTACTAAACAGAAGATGTGCATTTCAAATACACAACACTTTCTAATTAGACAGGTTCATACATAAGGTAAAGAGGGGGGTGGTGGTGGTGGTGGATTTATGGCGGAGTATGCAAATACTGGCAGATGAGATGGTTGAAATAATGGTGTTTGAAGGTTGATATGCATTGGTGTTGTTTGGTTGATTCAGGGAGCGAGTTCCATTGACAGGATCCTGAATATGTTAAACTGGATTTGAATAAGTCAATTCTAGGAACAGGGACATGAAGTTTAGGTAGAGTTCTTGAGGAATTTATCGAGAATCTGTGAACTAATGTGGTGGGTGCCTTCCCAGACACAATCCTGTGCATTACTATCCCTTTTGTTGTTCTAATCTCAGACTTAAGGGGAGGGGAGAACCTGAATCTTTTTATAGTCCGAGTCCAGAAGACTACTGGTTTTTAGGAGGACTAATTTGAGCGCTCGCTTGTGTAGGCTTAGTAATGGTTTGAGGGTGTTAGCGCTAGCACAGTCCCATAGAGTAGATCCATAGTCTATGTGTGATTGAATATGAGACTGAAAAAAGAGCTTGCGTGAATGCAGGTCGAGGAAGCGTTTGATTTTGGAGAGTTGATAAAACTTTCTGTGAAACTTTTTTTTGCACAGTGAGTTTATGTGAGCTTGCCAACTAATGTTGTTATCAATTGTTATTCCTAGCACTTTGAGGCATGTTACCTGTTCAACAGGTTCATCTTTCAGATGTACAGGAGGAAACTTAATAGTGAGATTTTGTCTTTTTTGCCTGGTTGTGATAAGCATGGATTTAGTTTTTTGAGGGTGGTGAAGCGACATGTGATTTAGTTCAGTCCATTTTACGAGGTCATTCGCACTTTCTTGTAAAGTTTGTGCAAGAACAGTAACATCAGAATGATTTGTGTGTATTGTTGTATCATCTGCAAAGAGTTCACATGCGGATGTGATATGGAGTGGTAGATCATTGATGTAAATTGTGAACAGTAAGGGACCCAGGATAGAGCCTTGTGGGACGCCATAGGAAAGTTTTGAAATGAAGAGGTAGTTGTATGATTTTCACACATTGTTGCCTATTTGCGAGATATGATTGAAAAAACTTAAGAGTTTTTGTGGATAAGCCATACAATTTTAATTTTCTAAGAAGAAGGTTATGGTCTATCACATCAAATGCTTTTTTGAAATCGATGAATAGGACACCACAGTATCTGTTGTTGTTAATGCTATTTAGCCAGTCATCAACTAAATGGTATGTATTAAGTGGTGTAACGTGTGTTTGTTCATGTGTTTTTCCAAAGGTTTGGAAATAGAGGAAATGATTGAGATTGGTCTGTAGTTTGCAGGGTCTGAGTTGTCACCTGCCTTGTGGATAGGAATGACTTTTGCTTTTTTGTGTGTGTGTGTGTGTGTGTGTGTGTGTGAGACAGAGCTGACGCGGCATCCGTGGTCGGCAGAGCGGTAAACTTCGTGACTTTGCCTCTTGTGTGTGTGTGTGTGTGTGTGTGTGTGTGTGTGTGTGTGTGTGTGTGTGGCATATGTGTGTTGTGTGTGTGCATATGTGTGTGTGTGTGTGTGTGTGTTTTGTGTGGTGTGTGTGTGTGTGTGTGTGTGTGTGTGTGTGTGTGTGTGGTGTGTTAATTAAAAAAGAACTAACGATAATATATACCTATAAATGAAATATTCTTCTCCCCAAATTTCAAAATCATTCATAAAGATATGGTGTTCATTCTGTTTCACATCCGCTCAAGAATTCAATACAAGAAAAGTTTAGGACTTCAGCACGTCAATAGCCACGGAAAAAAAGTCTTCACTGGAATCTATTCGGACTTAAAAGACAGAGCGTAGCAGTTACGCCAGGCACTCGCCTTAGCCTGGCATCAAGAATGTACAGAATGCATGTCAGTTGAGAGAAAAAACGTTTCAGCCAACAGTTCCAGAGAAGTATCTTTCATCATCACGCTGAACGGAACATCAGAAGAGAGAGATACCAGTATAGATGTCAAGGGTCTATTCACGTAACAGGGACGACAGCTCAAGAAAGGAGACCTGAACGAGATTCAAACTGGCTACATGTAACGTATCCACTCAGTGTCGTCATTTGTCAAACCAGATCTTTCAGTTACCCCTGAAGGTGAAAAAGTCTGCAAATGATATGAATTGCCTATCTTTTCAAACGGAAATCGGAGCTAATACTCAGGCGTTTGGGAGTGAGTGTGTGTCTGCTGGCTTTCCTAAATGCCGCGCCAGGAGCATGAGACAAGCGACCATGAAGGCGAACATGCCGGTGCAAATGTTTCCGTACATGAACCTCTGCACGCCATCACCAGATGTGTTCATGTATTTATTTTTCTTTCTCTGTACCCTTGAGTGTATGCGCACTAGATGAATGGGTACTGTCAACAGCACTGATTTTATCACAGGGGCAGAAAGTACCTTTTCAGAATATAGCATTTCCTGTTTTAATTACCGTTACAACGGAGGTCTTGTTTTCGCCTGCG
>JADBJO010026046.1:0-15000 GCA_016801955.1 Conus betulinus | reverse complement strand
GGGAGTCAAAACTGAGGTCACCAGGACTGCTGGGCTTGGAGATTTTTCTCTTGAAATAATGATCAATGAGGATGATGAAAATGATGTCAGAGAGCTCCACTGTAGTTAAAGACTATATGACAGGACTGCACTGCATGTACGCTCACTTCTATCATCTATGCGAGCATTAACCAGGTTCATTAGATTCGGACATCAGCAGTGCTGGTTAAAGGAAACTGGATGATCCAAAGAACCGATCAAACCACTGGCAGGGTACGGGTTCGGATATATTTTGAGGATGTGCAGGAATGATTACTACCGCTGTGAAAACTAGTGACGACAGGTAGTGACGCCTGAGCACACAGAATAACTGCTGGCCAGAGTCACACCATGCTGTGGTTGTTAGCATCGCCGACTTGTGAGATGGGAGATCGTAGGTTCAAACACTACCAGAAGCCCATTAAAGTGTTTGCCTGAGTGCCAGAGTGGAGAGAAAGTGGTGATACAATGGGTACCAGCACACTGTGGTATCAGAGGCAACGAAAAAAAAAGCGGACATTCTGGCAAAAGACGGTGCACAGAAGGAGCAGCAACAAACAACCTGGTGTCATACGATGAAATCAAGACAATCATCAAGGCACAGCAAGGAATAAAGTGGCGCCTCCAGTACCCCAAACACAACCCAGAAGACAAACCATTTGCTGGGACGACGACGGAACAGGTCAAGATCTTCCGCCTGAGGACTGGACACAATCGCCTGCTCCACCACATGCACACAAAATTTGGCATTGGACAGAGTGGAGAGTGCCCTTGTGGTGAGGGACCAATGACAACCGACCACATCCTTCAAGACTGTATGACGCATGCAGCATCCAGAAGAAAGTACTGGCCAACACCCGACAGCAGTGGAAGCCAAGCTGTGTACGGCACCCTGGAGGAGCTGTGGTGGGACGGCAGCCTTCATCGAGCACACATATGCATGCATTCTCTCTCTCTGTCTGTCTGTCTCTCTCTCTCTCTTCCACACACACACACACATGTCAATATAATGTTCCAGGCAATGGTTACTTTATTTTTAACAAGCTTATACATGCCAGGCAATGGTAACATATCATATAATTGTAATAATGAGCAGACAATTGACACAACTTATTTACACACACATAACATAAGTGAAAAAGGCATTCTCTTTCTCTGACTGATACAAATAATCAACACAACGACAGAGATTGTCAGCCTCATGAAGGGGAAATCCTTTCTCACCCAAATGAAGGGGAAATCCTTTCTCACCTAAAGTCACTTGTGATGTAAACACATTTTTCAGGGAAAAGAACTACAAGTAACTTTGGTGCTGTTCCACTGTAGCATTTCAGAGACAAGTCCTATGGTTGCCGAACTGTCTCAAAACAGTCAAATTTCAATCCTTCGTAAAAGAAAAAAAAAAATCAAACTGTTGTGAACTGCACATGCATTATGAAAAACGAAAACAAAAGCAGAACAAAAGAAATTCTTCAGTCACCAGCGTTTCCATGCATTTCCAGTTAGAGAAAATAACGACCCTGCGAGGACTTCAAAAGTATTCATGAGGACAAACTGCTGCTTCTTAGGAATAAACACAAGCACAAGCATGTGGGTTTTATGCATAACTTTTACATCATTGCATGCAGTTTTTCTTTCTTTTCCTACAAAACAAATCCTTATGCAAATGCTGTGAGCTCCGTTAGTATATACTGCATCTTCACCCTCTCAAAATTCTGTACTAATAAATTGTTCCGTGTGTTCTGCTTGTGAATTCTGCAGTGTCTAGTTATCCTTTCGGCTTAAACAAATCTTGATGTATCAAATCTATTGATTAATGTTTTGATTTTATTTCTTAACTGAACTGGGTATGAAAATAAATAAAGGAAAAGCATGGTGCCTTGAGCATGTCTTGATCTGGAGGATGTCAACAGATCACTTATTCGGACATAAATTGTTATACAGGTTTTGTACATTACTGCATTCTGGCTAATGTCGTTGTTGTTTTGGGTAAGACTTCTTTTTCAGCACTATTTCTCCTCATGTAGTGACCAGCCTTGTATAATCCACTAGGGGTACCAATAGAACTAAAACTGACACTTTTAAATGACACCACAGTTTTTTATATCGCAGTCTTATTGAGGCTCATCTCTTCTCAGTCAACAAATACAACTCACATGTCTCTTACCTGGAAGGAAAAGAAAAACATTTATATCATGTGCAATCCTGCACAAGGACGTTTATTTTTTAAATAAAAAAACACCAGGACTTCACAGAAGTCTCAAACTGATTGAAAGACCTTGCGCTTTCTGCAGTCTAGTCTTACAACACCTACTAGGTATATTGAAACCCTGTCACTATGGCTTTTAAAGGAACGGAGATTGCTTTATTTTTTGTTTTAAAGGAATGGAAATTGCTTTATTTTTCATCTAGAAGTTAGATTTCACTGTAATAAAGCAGATGATAAATCATCAAAATAAACAACAACAACAATGAAAAGAAAGTAAATGGCGAAAACACCAGACTGTCAAGATGAGAAAGATGAGAGTCTTCATTCCAGCATGAACTATGCCTCCTAAGTGAAGGTAAGCGCTGGATTTTCACACCTGTTCCAGGTCCATATATGTGCACACACTGCTGGGGTCTGAATCTCCTACTGAGAACATTCACACACACATGCACACACACAATGCACGCATTCACAACACACACACACACACACACACACACACACACACACAAACACACACACACAAACACATACACACACACACATCAAATATACACATTATAGGTCATGTTTTCCATGTCAGCATTCAGTTAATAGAGAAACACAAAAATACCCCCAGCATATCCCTGGACTCCCAAACAGGAGATGGGCCCCTCAAGCATCGCCCCAGTTTTGATTGAAATATGATGAGAACTTGGACAGCAACAGCAAAGCTAATGTGTGTGATGAGGACAGTCTCTGCCATGGCACTGCTATGATGGTTTTGTTTGGGGCTCTTTGATTATTTTCAACCTTAGCTATGCATCTTTATCACAAAAAAAAAACAACTACTGTATGAGTTTTTCAGGCAGCCAACATTCAACAATGACAGTCAACAGAAGGTAGTCACAACCACATTTTTTTTACACGTGATTCCAACAGGCAAGTGGAATCATAAAACACACAGAAAAACAGTACAAGAAATGGATGGATGGAATGTTCTGAAACGATACTCTGGAATCATCTTCCAAACCAAACTGGATGTGAATATTGTGAAAAGAACAGCTGTGCTCTATTCTAGGTATGGCAGGATTAACATGCAACATTTGTGCAAGAAAAATTGTAGTTTGGCACCTGTTCAAAACAAACAAAAGTTACGAATGTTCTCTTCCTAGTTTCAACAACACACTCTTCTCTGCTCATCTTTCATTGCTTCTTTTATGTCCTCCACCTTTCTCTTTCCTTTCCTTTTTGCGTTGCTTCTGTTATTCCAGTGACTTTCTCTCGAGGCATGGGATTTTTCTATTGGGGCATCATCTTCAGCACCGAGAGGTCAAATTTTAACCGAATATTTGTTTTTCTACCGTTTCAAAACTGTAAAGAAAAAATAACAGAAAGTGCGTTTGTGGAGTTAAGTAGCCTGTTATAATTGGCTGGCAGAGCTGTACCAGACAGCTCCAGTTCCAGTTTCATCTATATCTGTTTAATTCCTCTTCTGTAGCTGACAGATCTAGTGTTTTTCAAAACTATCAACAGGCACTGTCAACTGACGATGTCTCTCCGTTAACCAGTACTTTTTCATGTCCATCTTTTCATGGCATGTACTTCTAACAGAAGGGACCAAGGCCAAATGGTTAGAGGGGTTGCCTGCAAAACTGAAGATTATCAGTTCAAACCAGCCATGGTGTCAGTGTTTATGGCCTGGAAACCCCCCTCTCTGTCCACCCTGCAGTGAACAGGTACCTGATTCAGATAAGGGAAGGGTAAGGCAGTGGTAAGAGAGGGATGGGCGCTGCCTTTTGCTGCGCCCTAACATGGTGAACATCTAATGGTACACTGCATCTACGGTCATTCATGCCACAGACTTTAACTGTTTTTCCCTTTGAAACTGTTAATAGTGCTTTTTTTGACTGCATGGCTAGCCAGTGTCCTTCCATTGCATGCACTTTGTAAATGTCCGTCCTTTGACAGTGTATACTTTAACAAAGTCCTTCCTTTCACTTAATGTCCTTCCTTTTACGCACATGTTAACAAAGTTCTTTTCCTGACTGAAAGGTCAACAATGTCCTTTCTTGGACTGCATGTCCTTTAACAATGTTCTTCCTTTTTACAGCATGCACTATAACGCTGTCCTTACTTTGACTTCCTTTGCCTTAGCACTGTCCTCTCTTTGACTGTATCACTTTAACGCCGTCCTTCCTTTGGCAGTATGTGCTTTAACAATGTTTTTATTTTCAATGTATGCATTTTTACACAACTTTATTCTCCATCCCTCCTATCCTGAAATGTTACAGCACCAGTAACTTTACTTCCCCAATCCCTCCTATCCTGAAGTGTTACAAGCACCAGTAACTTTACTTCCCCATCCCTCCTATCCTGAAGTGTTACAGCACCAGTAACTTTACTTCCCCATCCCTCCTATCCTGCAGTGTTACAGCACCAGTAGCTTTACTTCCCATCCCTCCTATCCTGACGTGTAACAGCACCAGTAGCTTTACTTCCCCATCCCTCCTATCCTGCAGTGTTACAGCACCAGTAACTTACTACCCATCCCTCCTATCCTGCAGTGTTACAGCACCAGTAACTTTACTACCCATCCCTCCTATCCTGAAGTGTTTCGGCACCAGCAGCTTTATTTCCCCATCCCTCCTATCCTGAAGTGTTACAGCACCAGTCGCTTTACTTTGACAATCCATCCACCCAAAACGTGTGCACACCTTGCTTCTTCTTATGTTTAGCTGGCTGCCCTCTCTTTTTTCTTTGGAGAGGTGGGGGGGGGGGGTTGGGGTGGGGGGAGGTGGGGGTAAGGTGTGTGTGGAGTCTACAGATTTTTTTCATGATCCCTGTTCACCTCAACTGTTGGTAAGGAACGGTTTGTGCTCTCTGCTAATTTTTCTTTTTTTTTTTTTTTTTTAATCCATCTAACACTCTTCCCCTCACTACCATTCTCAGTCCAACTATCTCCAAACACCAGTCCCTTACTGTTTTTTTTTGTTTTTTTTTTTTCCTTTTTTCAAGCCCACACAAAAAGTTCTCATTCCTTTGTTGTTCACCTCAACTGACAAAACGGCTACATGGCAGTGAAGAAGGAAGGAAATACCTTGGAGCTAAAAACAAAAAAAAAAAAGAAAAAAAAAAAAAAGAAAAAAAAAAAAAAAAAGGAAAGCTGGTCACAGCTTCCTTCCCACGCGCTTGACGTTGCCGTTGGACAGTCTCTCCAGCAGTTTGGACTGCTCCATGGGCTCGGCGTCCTGCAAGGGGACATCGGGGCCAGCGGCAAATGCCCAGCGCACATAGGCCTCCATGGTGCTGGAGTCCATCTCTGGGTCGGCCAGGGTCAGGGCTCGCTTCAGGTCACTTACTGTCACGGGGCTGTCGACAGGGGATGGGTAGGACAGATTACATACGGTTCACTGTAAAAACAACGACAACAAAAAATCAAAAACCTCTGCAAAGGAAAGAACAGCATGGCTCATAACACACAGTATCCTCAGAATCTGTACGTTTCATAAGCTAGTGAAATGCTAAGGCATTGTAGTATGCAACTGTTTGTCTAGAGTGTTGCAACTTTGATGTTTTTTCTTGAACAATTTAATGTATCCGTCCTTATACTACATCTTTCATGACAACTGAATAAACAGCAGTTCCGTTAGAAAAATTCTGTGGCTGTTAACACAACAGGACAGATCTTGTGACTGTCAACAAATCATTGGATGAGAGACCCGCTTCAGACTAAAAGCAAGAAACAAAACCTGGATGTGTTCAAGGAAGAAACCTTAGTTGTGAGGTTTGAGATGATGAAATGGAAATAGGAACTGAAATTTTCATGAAGCACAATCTCTTAAAAAAACAATCTCAAGAAATTCCTAAAAACAACAAAGCAAGAAAAAAAAACAAGTCTGGATGTGTACAGGGAAGGATGATGACATGGATAGGAAATGAAATCTGTGCACAGCACAACCTGCTAAAGCCAAAGCAAGGGGAAAAAAAAAAACCTGGATGTACACAGGGAAGAAACCTTAGTGGGGAGGTCAACCTAGCACAATTCAAACATGTTCTAGAAGAACAACAGGTCTTTATAGAGGGATAGTGTCTTTATTTGGGATTGCTTCTTGTGAGGGTTTTGTTATGGTACCTTATTCATGCACTATGCGCAAAGCACAGTTGATAGCACTGTATTGCATTTATGCATGTTTGTAGAGTCAGTGTTACTGATCTGAAGCATGACTCAAGCATCATAATGCATTTACACATTTCTGTCTAGTCAGTGTTGGAGCATGATTTCCGAAAGTCTAAGTTTGCATGCGTATTTTTCATAAAAGAACAGAAAGTCTTTGCAATAGTCCAGTAAACATACAACGTGCTGATGGCAGTATGACAATGACAGTGCCCTGTCCTCAGTCTGAGAAGCTGGTCAGACAATTGTGTTAAGCAACAGATTTTTAGCCTCTGTGAATAAAAATCTGTATGATGTTCTCCACATGCTTAGCAAGTTAAAATAGCAAAGACTTTGCCAGTGCTGACTCACTCATATTCTCTCTCTCTCTCTCTTGCCCCTGCTGGGCACCCTTTTATCTCCCTTCCGTTCCCATCCTCCTATTTCTTTTCCCTCAATCCCTTTCAAATACACACACATACAACCACACACAGACACAGACACAGACACACACACACACACACACACACACACTGAAAGAAGAGAGAGAGTCTTTGTTCATAGGGAGGCAAAAAAAATGAGCAGAGTCTGGAGTAACACCACCACTGAGAGGGCACAAAAGATACAACAGAAAAGAAAAAAAACAGGACTTGTAACACAGACAATAAAAAAAGAACACACATGAAAAGCCCACACACACAGAGATTAGAAAAAAAAATTCTGAACAAAACAATGTTGTCTCTATCAGGACAGACAAAGACATCAGAGAAGTAAATGTAAAACAGGAATGGTGGTAACGGCAATGAAAAAAAACAACAACAACACACACACAAGCCAAAGAGTGGGCATAACACTATCAAGTGACTTATTCACATGGAAATGTCACCATCACAGCAAAAACTCAGTTGTGAACAGAGACACTCAGAACATGACCAAAGGGAATTCAGTCAATCGGTTGACACAAAGTGATATCACTTTCTTTCTCTCACCCAAGCATACAAAGAAGATCAGGTAAAAAATGCCACCACGACACTGGCAACACACAAAGTAACACACACACACCATATATATGTACACATACATGTGCAGATGCATGGGTGCAGGAGCAATGTTCACACAAGCTTACAGATCAAAAACACGTCCATGCATGCACACACACACACACACACACACACACACACACCACACAACACACACCACACAAACTGCACTACCACATGTACCACGCATATGCACAGGTATACACACACCCCAACACACACGCACATACACTCGCAAACCATCATACATTGGCACACACACATGGGCCTGTTCCCACACATTGCATACACATATACGTGTTACATTCACTACACACACATACAATGATGATAATGCCACAGTTAATGTTAGGCAGGTACCCAAGCTGCTAATTGTAGCCACGAGACCCTCTTCTTAAATTCTCTCATCTTAGTCACTGATTCAGTTTATACATCAGCTGTAAATCATGCACAATGTGATCTCAAAACTATGCAGATGTGTGGGTAGCGTATAGGGACCTAGTCCGCATGCAGTGACGCCTCCTTGAGGAAACTGAACACACATGTAATACACACAGCACGCACGCATGCACCTACGCGTGCGCGTGCGCACGCCACCACACACACCACACACACACACACACACACACACACACACACACACACACCCACACAAATCAACCCAACTTGTTTTAAACTGAATCATTCTTGTAACTTTTTTTTTTAATCAATCTTGAAGAAGGCAAAAAAAGAACAAAATAGAGACCAAACTGATATTTTTTTTCCTTCAAAAATACACCATATAACATAAGAAGTACAAGGGAAGATGTACGCAGTTAAAAAAAAAATTATGACAAGAAATTTTGACAGTTTAAAAAGATATTGAAGTTTTTTTTGTTTTTTTTTTAAAAATCAGAAGCAGAGAAAATAAGATTTAGGGACAGTAAGAAAAAGATTCACATGGAAGCACAAATCATCTGCATAATCTGAATATCCAATATGTGCCCACCAGCAGTGAAGAGAAGAAGAAGAGACAGATGGAGAAAAATACTCTCCAAAAAAACTCTTCATTTACAAATCAAATCTTACACACAGGTCTTTTACATAAGACTATCCCGTCTGCATATTAAAGAGAACTGGCATATTAAAAAGAACTCTTCAGTGAGGATTAGACCTTACACCTGCCTTGTAAAAGTGTTGACTTATTAGCTGGCCTGCAAGTGTGTACACACCGAAAAAAACACAGTGATGTTACAGTCTTCATCAGAACAAACGAAGGAAGGTCCTAGTGTCAGAGAAACACACACATACACACACAAAACATGGTCTGAAATACCAGGGACTTGAAGTAAGAGAGTCACTGGGACCAACAACAGGGTTCACATAGTCCTATCTATACAAACAAAATCAAATTTCTTTTTTTCCTAAGGCCTGTAAAGGACTGCAGCATTCCTACTGCTTGCCAGAAACACTGTGTTACATCATCAAAACACGTGCACGTTAATGTAACAGATACACCACATCTTTGCCATACTGTTTTGCATCTGTGTTATTACTTTATATTTTCTCTGTTTTAGTGCCAGTTTTGTGGAGACAAAACTCACACGCACAGAGGTGACAGCATATTTCAAGGACTTTTCAAGTTGTAGAAAAGGGGAATCTTCGAATCTGAGGAACAGTTCCAACTGGCAACACAGCCCATCAGGCTGTTCAGTGTGTACTGCAAACCAGTGCAGTCTCAGCAAACAGACTCTCTAAGGTCATCTCATTTTGGGCTTTTTATGTTGAGGGGAGTCAATCGCCTCGAGAATCCCTGCAGTGTGTTGCGAACAGGTCAAAGTTCATCAAGGACTGTATGAACCCTGAACAGACTCTCAGAAAGTCACATACTTGCCATTTCAGCCGACCCCTCTTGAACACAAAAGAAGAAAAAGAAAATGAAAAACATGTTGGATGTATCATGAAAATTAGCTGAGGCATGTGACATAAACTGATGAAGTAACAGGTCGACAAACTTACGTACCTATGCATACTTCTCTCTCTCTCTCTCTCACTGACAAAAATGAAACTGCTTAGAGGGAAAAGAAAAACTTCAAAAGTAACGCAATCTATTGGCAGATACAAATTCATCAAAAAGCCAAGAAGAAAACTCATGAGATTCCCCAATTTGCACACTGTGCACACTCACAAAATGTGAACTCATACACACCCATACATTCATGTAAAGATATCGCCATATCCCCTGTGTGTAATAACAAGAAACAAAACTTTACATTTTTACCAACAATTTACGATTCAGCTACTATTCATTAGTATGGAACCAGAAATAGCAAAGCAAAAAAACAACAACAACCCCCCCCCCCCCCCAAAAAAAAAATACACAAAAAAAAAACAACAACCAAACAAACCACAACCAAACAAACAAAATCAGTAACCAATGATATAATTTTTTTTTTCTAAAAAAAATCAAATTTTGTCTTACTGACAGATCAGTAATAAATGAATACAAAAACAATGATAGTTTCTAACAGGAATACTGAAAAGTATAAGCATTTATTTCAAGATTCACATTTGGTACTCATACCAATCCAAGAAACACAACATACTACAACACAAAAATGTCATAAAACAAAAAAGTCAAAAAGAAAAAGTGAATAAAAACAGAAGCCCGCAAACCTTCTCGCTAAGCAGAATGTCTAGCTTACATTGCCACAGCTTCATGCAGAGAGAGGGTAGAGAGTTCCACTAGGCGGGGGCTCACCTGATGTCTTCCAGCTGTTCCTTGATCTCCTCAATGTACTGATCCTTCTGAAGCTGCTGCCACTTCTTGATCTCGTCCAGGAATGGTCCCGTCTTCCCTTCATCATCCTGCGATAATTCACGAGTCAGATTGGGTCGGTGTTAATTTGTCCACTTTTGCAGAGTGTTGGCAAAGGTTTAGGAAACAAATATTTCTACCGTGACCATAAGTTTTAGGTTGCTGCAATGGATGTTTGGGAGTCCACATCTCCCACAGCATTCTGTCCTCCAACGCGCATCAGTATATATATATATATATATATATATATATATATATATATATATATAACGCATCACTTCTATATATATAAGAAGCACGTAGAATACGGCGATTCATTTAGCTATGAGATGACTCTTCCTCTGAAAATTTCTGTCCTGGCTTTGACAGCCTGAGAAAGACATACACTTATATTGTTGATCAGGAGCTTTAAGGAGCATATTCTGGTGTCCCAGCATCCCCCACTGACCTCAGTGAAAAGATTCTTGTAGTCCACGTCCGCCGACTCTTGTCATCCAGCTCTGTGTCGGCAGCGTTCATGATGGCGGCCATGGCATCCTCGTCTATGCCAGGCAGGGCACTTCTCCAGGGTGGACTGGAAGAGCAGGCGCGGCAGTTTTCCCACGTTGCCTTGCTCATGCTCACATGTCCACCTTGGTGAGCTCCGTCAGCAGGCTGTGGATCAGCTGGAGTGCTGATGGAAGAGCTCCTCGTCTGCCTGCAAGGAGGACGGACACATAGAGTTGTCACTGGTTAATTACTTACTTAGGCCCATTGCTCTTGCCAGACCATAGGCCATCAACAACTCTACGCCAACAAATCATGGTCCTGAGCAATCTTCTCTATTTCTCCCCAGCTGTAGTCCATCTGCCTGGTGTCTGCTTTCAGGTCCTGCCTCCAGGTGTTCTTGGTCTTCCTGCTTTCTCTTGTCTTGAGGATTCAAGGTCAGAGCTTTTTTAGTGGTGTTGTTGGGGGGGGGGGGGGGGGGGCGGAGGGGGGGGTCTGAGGGTATGTCCTATCACCCGCCATCTTCTTTTCTGGATGCTATTGCTCTACTGGCAGTTGATTAGTTCTTTCCCCACCGCTCTTTGTTGCTTATTTTTCTCGAGCACCCGTGATACTGGCCAGTGAATATGGAGATGTCACTGGTAGCCCGTTTAAAAAAAAAACAAAAAAAACCCCATTACTGCATGAAGATGCTTAGTTTGAATTTCTTCGTAGTTATCACTGAAGTTCGTGGCAGTTGATAATTCACTTCCACTTCCCTGACCTTGCCTATCATGTTGCCACTTACAGGTATGGCATGCTGAAGTTCAACGATTCTGTGTGCCTCTCCCTGCATGATGAATGGGCCAGTGTGGACTGCATGCTGCTGCTTTGGACTGGGGGTTAGATGCCCTGTGTTCATCACAGTTGATTGTCATTGATAGAAAGACTGGTGTGCTTTCTGTATGAGCTTTTCTTTGCTGCTAAGGTGGTGTGTGTTTGTGTGTGTGAGTCTGTGAGTATGTGTTCACATTCCTATTGGAGACTTGATGTATAACACTTTTTGACCTCTGCCAAGAGGGCTATCTCTTCACTTGTGCCTATTTGTTTAAGTCTGTCTGTAAGACTGTGCAAAACTATTTCATACACTTTGATACAATATTGGTAGAAAGATCAAATGTAGCCCAAGAAAATGACACTGAATATTGGTGTGCATGCAGATTTTGTGTCACAGATCCAGATCACGACGCAGATCCAAGATCCATGTAGCAAGATTGTGACAAATTTCCACACTTTTGAACGTAAAATGATGCAAACCTTTAAAGTTTTACAAATTAATATCTACCATGTAAAGCATGCTTTTTTCTAGCACATGGGAAGAAACTCTTTCAGTCCATATATACATTTACTTCCCTTTGGGGACAAAAAAACAATCATTTTGTGTGGCAGAGATGTATCTTTTTCCTGAGGCCCCCATGGTAACTCTTCTCTTCCCCCTTGTGATTTTAAGTCTGTGATGATAATGATTAAGATCAACATCACTCGTGTATTAGAAGAATGGTGCCTGACCTCACTGCCAAGAAGCTTCGTAAGAGGCCAGTGGTATCACTATAGCCAGAGTGATGTGATAAGCATAAATCAGAAAGCACATTAATTAACAGTAATACCATTTCTATTCCATTGGCACCCAGACCACAACACCATCACAGTTTAGGAGACTGTCATCACCTCATTGCTGAGAATTTCCAGTATAGGCCAGTGCATGTTCATCAAGCGAAACGCATGACCAATAGCACCATTTCATAACCCACTGACATCGAATACCAACGCTACTTTCAAAGTGAGGCGATTGCAGGCAGAAATTGCAACAAAAGAAAAAAAATCACCGGTACACAGAATGAAAGAGACGAAACAAAATTACAAGACAAAACAAGACCTCTTTGGTCTTGTGCAGAGAAGACAATCAACGTTCAAGACAAATGGAAATGAAGAAACTGACAATACATCACTTCTCTCCTCAAAAAGCAGCTTTTTAGCCATTGGCACTGTCAAGTTCTTCACTGCTCATCTCACCTAAGCACTGAGGACCTCCAGAGGAGGTCGATAATACTGTCAAGATCTTCATCATCAGTTGCACTCACCTCATCGTTGAGGACTCTCTCCAAAGAGGCCAATGGCGCTGTCATGGGCATAGCGCGACAGGCATCATGCAGATGTAGCCCCACTCCACGACCATCTGCTCCAAGGAGAAACGCTGCTTCCGCTTCAGGTAGGAGTACAGGAAACTCGCTCATCTTGGACCGAGGTCCCGTCCGTTCTCTGAGGAGAAAACAAACAACCACAACAATAAGAACCTGCTTCTCTGTAAAGGACCATCTGTTCTGTTCTCTGAGGAGAAATAACAATCACACAATCAAAAACTGTACTGTTCTGCCAAAGGACCATCTGTTCTGTTCTCTGAGGAGAAAAATAATAATCACAATCAAAATTGCTTATCCATCAAAGGACCATTTATATATGCTGTCCATCTGAAATTTATTGTCCTGGCAACAGAATCCCAATGTCAAAGACAGCTATTGAAGCTCATGGCTGTTAGCCTAAGTTCCTCATTCACCAGTCTGCCATCACTGCAAGTGTTGCTGAGGACAAAGGGTGCTGGAAGTCTGCTGACATAGAGTCCTTCCAGCAGCTGCTGGTTTGCCATCTTGATAGTGTGCATTTTAATATAAATCTGCTTGAAAAGCCAGATAATGATGTTTTACCTGGGAAAACAAATCTGCAAACAAGAAATGAATGTAGAGCAAAATGAAATGCAGCTTGGTAAACTTTCCTAAAAAAAGAAAAAAGCCAGCAAACATTGAACTGATGGCAACACTACTACCCTGCACAGCTTCTCCTGTTCACACACATGCACGCATGCGCACACCTGCACACACAATGCACTCATGCAGGCATGCATGCATGCGTGCACACGCACGCATGCACACACACACACACACACACACACACACACATAGAAAGCTGTCCTACCTCAGCATCGGCTGCAGACTTTTCTCTCCAGATGTCTCGGATGAGCAGCAGGGTGTCGCGTTTCCCCAGCCGACGGTTCCTCACCGGACCATCAAAACTCAGGTACTTTGGCACAGAGGGACCTGTTCCCTACAAGATCAAACAGCAGGAAGCCTGACCATCGATACCCCTTCCCCTGTGTTGCAAACCGGGTGGATTTTCAATTCTTTTGTAATGTAATAGATAAGGAAAAAAAATTATTCAGAGTTCAAAAACCAATTAGTAATATATACATTTTGGGAGAGGGCGGGGGACTGGGATTATCTCCTTGTGTCATTAACACTTATTCTCATTTACACAAACTGCCCAGCAATGCATTGGATACAGGCTCAACAGGAGTTAGATTTCACAAACTCCATTTTGACGGGAAATCTTTGTTTAGTTTACGCCACAACAACCAATACAGAGGTATTGATAAGCTTATCACAGGATAATGATCACCATCTCGACAGAGTGGTCCCAATTGCGGGCACATTTTTTCTGTGCGCATCGAACCACCCTGCCGACCCTAGTGCAGGACAAGGCCCCACCCCCCACTAGCGCTTTGTCAAGATAACACCACCTCCACGACACCCCACGGCAGGTTCTCGCTCCCTGCATTTTTTCTGTTCTCAATTCGCCCATTGTTTGTTTTCAGTCCGACTATTGTTGGTGGTTGATTGGTTGCGTCACCACCAGCGGTTCGGTCGGTTCCGTATCCCTGACGGTGTCTTCGCTCTTGTCGACTCAGCTTAATTTCCGATTCAATATTCTCGGGGCATACGAATTTTCCACCCCGCCCCCTCAGAACACCCAACAAACCCAGACAGGCCACTGGCCGGTGATCTCCGAGCGAAGCATAGCACTGACCCACACACGATAATTCCGACCTTTTTCCCATTTTTTAACCGCCTTTCACAGTCAACACTTTACTTCTCCGTGAGCCACACCGTCACAGCAGCCGCCTCTCACCTGCGCCACGCAAGAAATACTTCCGGCTCCGCCGGGGATTGGTCACAGAAAGACCAACACGAGCCACTATCGTGGAGCAAGAACGTTCCACAGCTCGTTGCTGTGCCCTTGCCCTCCGACAGGCTCCTTCCAGCGAGACATCCCGCCCTCGAACGAAGATCGCTGAGCACTTTCCCAGTCAGGGCACTGGACCGACGGCGCAGAGCCGGATATGATGGGTCGTCACAAAAAACATCCCCCCCAAAAGCGAGAGAATGGACCAGCGTGCTGTACTGGTTGTGCCATTGATTTCAGCCATGTATGGTGGGAAGATGTG
>JADBJO010026045.1:12500-22991 GCA_016801955.1 Conus betulinus | reverse complement strand
AAATGTCAAATACAAACCCAATCCACCATTTTGTCTTTCCCCCGTTCAGCGTTTAGCCACTATTAACAATACAACTGTTATCGTCATATCATAGAAAGAATAAAAAAAAAATAAATAAAATAATAAATAAATAAGAAGAAGAAGAAAAAAGGGGAAAAAAAAAAAGAGAAAAAAAAATTAACAGTAATTCTCACCTTTTTTCTTTTTTCTTTTTTTTTTTTTTTTTTAACGTTTTCATCATCGCCACTATTGTCACTATTATTGCTGTCGTTACCCTTATTATCATTGTCATCATTATCATTTCAACTCCCATCATCCCCTGTTAACGGCCTCGTTTTCATCCCCAACGGTCATTTTGCGCCGAAAATGAGAAGATGGGTGGCTGCTCATTCTTCGTTTTCATTGTCCTAAATGTTGCTTGTTTTTGCCTGAAGAAGATTCAAGAGGTCGAAATGAACTGGGTTACGTCCTGTTATTTGCTTATCTGTATCGTCTGGCGGAACAAAAACCGTTTCTTTTTTAAAAAAAAATTCTTCATTTTCCGCCCTCAGTCACCTCGTTTTGAGACTAACATCAGCTCTTTGTTTTGTCTTTTTTTTTTTTTTTTTTTTTTTTACCCCAGGATTAGATGTGGGAGAACTGTGTGATGGAGACAACAAGGATGACTGTAGGACAGGAACAGTATGTGACTTCGATTTAGTGTGTCGTGAGTACACAAAGTTTGTAGAGGTGTGTGTGTGTGTGTGTGTGTGTGTGTGTTTTTGAGAGATAGAAAGGGGGGGGGGGGGGGGGGGGGGGGTAGAAAGAGACGATTGAACGGGAGTTGTTTTAGGGTTTGGGTAGGTTGTGCAGATAAAGCCATATACGGTCAATAATGATGATGATGATGATGATGATGATGATAGTAATAATGATGATAACAAAAATAATCATAACGTGATAATGATTACAACAAAAATGAAAACTACAACAACAACAACAACAAACTGATACTATTACCTTTGCTGCTGCTACTACTACTACTACTACTACTACCACTACCACTACTACTACTACTACTACTACTACCACTACTACCACTACTACTGCTGCTGCTACTGCTGCTGCTGCTGCTACTGCTGCTGCTGCTGCTGCTGCTACTGCTGCTGCTACTGCTGCTGCTGCTGCTACTACTACTACTACCACCACCACCACCACCACCACCACCACCACTACTACTACTACTACTGCTACTACTACTACCACCACCACCACCACTACTACTACCACTACTACTACTACTACTACCACTACTACCACTACTACTACTACTGCTGCTGCTTCTACTACTACTACTACTACCACTACTACTACTACTACTACTGATGATGCTGCTGCTGCTATACTAATACTAAGTCTCAGAGATTTGTTTTCCAGACGATCGTGTCATTACAAGTTTTGATGATGTTGACGTGGTGCTTTGTTTACTCTATGGCTTAATGCCATGCCAGTGAACATGTGTACCTGGACCTTGATTAAAAGACAAAGACAACACGACAACACTGACACTGCTGTTCATCCCACTGAACATGTGCACCTGGACCTTGATTAAAAGACAACACCGACAACACTGACACTGCTGTTCATCCCACTGAACATGTGCACCTGGACTTTGATTAAAAGACAACACCGACAACACTGACACTGCTGTTCATCCCAATGAACAGGTGTACCTGGACCTTGATTAAAAGACAACACCGACAACACTGACACTGCTGTTCATCCCAATGAACATGTGTACCTGGACCTTGATTAAAAGACAACACCGACAACACTGACACCACTGTTCATCCCAGTGAACATGTGTACCTGGACCTTGATTGAAAGACAACACTGACACTGCTGTTCATCCCACTGAACATGTGTACCTGGACCTTGATTGAAAGACAACACTGACACTGCTGCTGTTCATCCCAGTGAACACGTGTACCTGGACCTTGATTAAAAGACAACACCGACAACACTGATACTACTGTTCACCCAGGATCCACGTCACGTATCTCTTGCACGTTGGACGGTACCGTCCTCCCTCTGTGATGTCACTTCCACCTGGCAGGCTTGGGTGGAAGCGAGTGTACCCGTAACATTCACAGAACATCGGAGGTTAGAATAGCAAGCATTTTAAAGACAAAAGGGTGCAGAAGATCTTCTCTTTCAATACACAGCTATTGATATAAAGAAAACTGTCGGGGAAACAATGACCAATCATTGGAAGTTATTTGCCCGCCATCTTTACGCCAGCTGTGAACAAACCACAAGTCCTGGTGAAGTCTTCGCATCGGAGTACTCACATTGAACAGTGTAAGCCTGTCACAGCGATAGACACCGTATGCAAGATGGCCAACCTATTGCCAGCAGTTGGCACTGGGTTGCGGTGGATTTGGATGTCGGCTGCAACACAGAACTCATCAATCTGTGTCTACCAGCTGTCCTGTTTTATGTCTTTCCTATGGTCGTACACACATGTGATCAGTATGTATATTGGTCTGTCTTGTGTCTTTGTGATGCTCATCCGCTCGGGTTAATCAGTGTGTGTATTGTCCAGTCATGTGTCTTTCCTATACTCATACACGCATGTGATCAGCGTGTATATTAGTCTGTCTTGTGTCTCTTTGATGCTTATCCGCTCGGGTTAAACACAGTGTGTGGGTTGCCCAGTCGTGTGTCTTTCCTACGCTTGTTCACGCATACAATCAGTTTGTCTGCTTTGCCCTAATTTGTGTCTGCCCTATGCTTACCCATGCCTGTGGTTAATGTGTCTGTTGTTCTGTCTTGTGCATTCCCAAACGCCTAACCACGCATGTCATCAGCGGTGTCTGCTGTCCTGCCTTGTGTCTGCCCAGTTCCTCCCCACGCTCGGAGTCAGCATCTCTGTTCTCCTGTTTAGTGTCTTCCCGATGTTTATCCACACGTGTAATCAATGCGCCTTTTGTCCTGTCTTACATCTTCTCTACGCTTATCAACGTATGTAATCAGTGTGTCTGTTGTTCTGTCTTATGTCTTCCCTATGCTTATCAACACATGTAATCGATGTGTCTATGTTCTGTCTAATGTCTTCCCCATGCTTATCACCTCATGTAATCAGCGTGTCTATTGTCCAGCCTTATGTCTTCTCTACGCTTATCAACGTATGTAATCAGTGTGTCTATTGTCCTGTCTCATGCCTTCTGTACTTGCCCAGGCTTACTAACGCATGTAATCAGCGTGTCTATTGTCCTGTCTTATGTCTTCTCTATGTTTATCAACGTATGTAATCAGCGTGTCTATTGTCCTGTCTCATGCCTTCTGTACTTGCCCAGGCTTATCAGCGTATGTAATCAGTGTGTCTATTGTCCTGTCTTATGTCTTCTCTTCTTGCCTAGGTTTATCAACGCATGCAGTGAGTGTGACCGTTGTCCTGTCTTGTATTATACCTATGCTTACCCTTACACTGATCAGTGTTTGTTGCTCTGTCTTGTGTCTCCCGTGTGATCATCATGTTTCCCCCCAATCGGTGCATCCATCGTCCTGTTTTGTGTCTTCTTGTGCATATCAACACATGTAACTGGCTGTCTGTTATCCTGTCCTGTGTCTTCCCTATGCTTACCCACGCACTGTTCTTTTGTCTGTTGTCCTGTCCTGTGTCTCTTCCCATGCTTACCCACGTACTGTTCTTTGTCTGTTGTCCTGTCCTGTGTCTTCCCTATGTTTACCTGTGCACTGTTCTTTGTTGTCCTGTGTCTTCCCTATGCTTACCCACGCACTGCTCTTTGTTGTCCTGTCCTGTGTGTTCCCTATGCTTACCCACGCACTGCTCTTGTTGCCCTGTCCTGAGTCTTCCCTATGCTTACCCACGCACTGCTCTTTGTTGTCCTGTCCTGTGTCTTCCCTATGCTTACCCACGCACTGCTCTTTGTTGCCCTGTCCTGAGTCTTCCCTATGCTTACCTACGCACTGGTCTTTGTTGCCCTGTCCTGAGTCTTCCCTATGCTTACCCACGCACTGCTCTTTGTTGTCCTGTCCTGAGTCTTCCCTATGCTTACCCACGCACTGCTCTTTGTTGCCCTGTCCTGAGTCTTCCCTATGCTTACCTATGCACTGGTCTTTGTTGTCCTGTCCTGTGTCTTCCCTATGCTTACCTACGCACTGGTCTTTGTTGTCCTGTCCTGTGTCTTCCCTATGCTTACCTATGCACTGGTCTTTGTTGTCCTGTCCTGTGTCTTCCCTATGCTTACCTACGCACTGGTCTTTGTTGTCCTGTCCTGTGTCTTCCCTATGCTTACCTATGCACTGGTCTTTGTTGTCCTGTCCTGTGTCTTCCCTATGCTTACCTATGCACTGGTCTTTGTTGTCCTGTCCTGTGTCTTCCCTATGCTTACCTATGCACTGGTCTTTGTTGTCCTGTCCTGTGTCTTCCCTATGCTTACCTATGCACTGGTCTTTGTTGTCCTGTCCTGTGTCTTCCCTATGCTTACCTATGCACTGGTCTTTGTTGTCCTGTCCTGTGTCTTCCCTATGCTTACCTATGCACTGGTCTTTGTTGTCCTGTCCTGTGTCTTCCCTATGCATGTCTGTGTCCTTGGCGGTAACTAACCCCCTCTCTTTCTAAATGTTGCTTCATTTCCGCCCTCAGTCACTCCGTTTTGAAACAGAAACTTTAGTTAAACTCTCAGAGATGCATCCATTAAGTTGATGAGACTTGACTGTATGGTGCGAGTCTTCCCAACTGCGCCCGCAGCAAACCCCACCCGGGGTAGGTGCTGGTCGGGGCAGACAAATCCCGCAAACAAATGACCCTGATGGGAATCGAGCCCACAACCTCCCAGCCGGGAGTCTGTGACGTTAACCACTTCACCACGGCGGCTGGTAAACGCTGCGGCTTTTGTATTGTCTTACGTCTTTCCACGCCTATCTGGGCCTGTAATCAGTGTATGATGTATTGTCTTATGCCTTCCCTATGCTAATCCACGCATGTAACCAGTTGTCTGTTGTCTTGTGTCTTTCCCTATGCTTATCCAGACACATAACCAGTGTGTCTGTTGTCTTGTCTTGTGCCTTCCCTATGCTTATCCAGACATATAACCAGTGTGTCTGTTGTCTTGTCTTGTGTCTTCCCTATGCTTATCCAGACACATAACCAGTGTGACTTTTGTCCTGTCTTGTGTCTTTCCTACGCTGGTCCAGGCAAGTAAACAGAGTCTATGGCTCTGCCTCCTGTCTTTCCAAAGCTTGTCCACACATGTAGGCAGTGTCTGCTGACCTGTGTATTCTCCAGGGTTTTCCATGCGTGCGTGTGTGATCAGTGTGTCTTCCCTCTGATCATCTGAGCATTAACCAGCGTCTCTTGTCCTGTCTTGTGTCTCCTCCATGCTTAACAATGTATGTGATCAGTGTTTCTATTGTTTGGCATGCGCCTTTCTTTTGTTTATCTAATAATTTGATTGCTTTGTCTACTGCTCTGTCCTGTGTATACCCTGTGCTTATAGCCCTGCCTCTCTCCTACGCTCATAGTCCTGTGTCTTTCCTACGCTTACAGTCCTGTGTCTTTCCTACGCTTTTAGTCCTTGTCTTTCCTACGCTTACACTCCTGTGTCTTTCCTATGCTTATAGTCCTGTGTCTTTCCTATGCTTATGGTCCTGTGTCTTTCCTACGCTTATAGTCCTTTGTCTTTCCTACGCTTACAGTCCTGTGTCTTTCCTACGCTTATAGTCCTTTGTCTTTCCTATGCTTACACTCCTGTGTCTTTCCTACGCTTACAGTCCTCTGTCTTTCCTACGCTTACAGTCCTCTGTCCTTCCTATGCTTACACTCCTGTGTCTTTCCTATGCTTACAGTCCTCTGTCTTTCCTACGCTTACAGTCCTCTGTCTTTCCTACGCTTACAGTCCTCTGTCTTTCCTACGCTTACAGTCCTCTGTCTTTCCTACACACGTAGCCAGTATCTGTTGTCCTGTCGTGTGTGTTTTCGGTGCTTATCCACGCATTTGATAGATCTCTAAGTTTGGGTTTTGAGTGTTTTTTTTGTTGTTTATTTTGTTAATGTTTTAGCATATTTCTGAATTGTTTCTTCAGTCTCAGTGTGTATTTGATAATTTAGATAATATATATAATTGACAGAAAAAAAAAAAAACACGCCTTTGCTTTGCTTCACGTGTTCTCCCTGTTCAAAAACTATTTTGTCATCTTGATGACACTTATCCTGTCTCCTCACATCTGCTTTGTTTATGTCTTCTTTTCTGTCCTCTGTGTTGGCTATTTGGGCGGGTCATGTGGCAATGACCTGTGTTTTCAGGGCTGGTCCTCAATGGATTCTGCGGTGGTACCAGAAACGCCTTCTGCGTCAGTGGCACACACTGTGACTGGCTGGAACGGTGCAGTGAGTGTCGTGACATGTTCCCAAGACCTTAGTTGCTTGTACACTCCTTGAGATAAGACTGGTGGATACATGTGCTGTTATCAGAACAGTTGAGAATTGCGAAACAAAATGAAACGATTCAAGATACTAGCAGCCTTGATGCACGGAAGTGAAAAAAAAACTCCCTCCCAAGCAGCAGGTATTAGGACGTCTCAGAAATGAGACTATAAACCGAGGTTCCATGTGTGAAGGCACGCACAACATCTTGCACACACGTAGAATCCCATCACCAACTTTCGGAACAGAAGGCCAGTTTGGCCGTTGGTATGGATGACACGTTACACTTAGCATGCACCCTGTGTGAGAAATGGAAAGAATGAAGGAAGTAACGATATTGAGTGAAGGATATTGGACGATACTAACTGGATGACACGGGAAACGACTGAATGAAGCGCCAGCTGGCAGCTCTTCAGTCGGCGCTACTCGGGTAGGCAGCCCGTTGTGTAAACGAGTGTGGATTGTAAAGCGCTTAGCGCTTGGTCTCTAGCCGAGAATAGGCGCTGTGTAAGTATTCATTATTATTATTATTATTATTATTATCATCATCATCATCATCATCATCATCATTATTATTATCATTTTTATCACTATAATTATTATTATCATTAATCTTATCATCATCATTATTATCATTATTTTTTTTTTTTTACTATTATCATTATTATTATTGTTATAATGCCAAGATAAAGACAATGCCATCTCATCGCAGAATATGATTTTCTTTTATCACATTCAGTTTTATCGATATCAACAGAGAAAAGAACAATCGAACTTTTTGACTTTCATATCCCACCTTCGTGTTGACCTCGATTTGAATTTTTTTTTTTTGTTTTCTTGGGGGTTTTTTGGTTGTTTGTTTTTTTTTTTTAGTAGTTGTTTTTTTTTTTGTCCCATCCTTGCCGATGTGAGTTCCTGTCGAAGTCTTCAGTATCTGTTAGCCCGTGGGACTGTCATCAGATGGATGTAGCGGCGCTTCTGGAGGGATGAGCTCATTTTGTCCTAGGCCAAGCAGTTCTTGTCGTCAGTGTGTGGGCCTAGTGGGTTGTCTGGTGTCTACATTTTGGATTGTAAGAGGTTCCCATTACACGTATCGAAGAAAATCGACAGCAGCTAAGTGTCTTCTTGAGTGGGTCATTCATAACTGAAATCGATTTTTTCGTAGGGATTGCCGGTATCGGGGGCCGTGATTCATAGCAATTTGGTATGGACTGTTTCCCTGTGGATTGCCGGTATCGGGGCCGTGATTCATAGCAATTTGGTATGGACTGTTTCCCTATGGATTGCCGGTATCGGGCCTGTAATTCATAACAAAACTGATGTGGATTTTTCCCTGTGGGTTGCCGGTGTCGGGGCTGTAATTCATAACAATCTGATATAGATTTTTTTTTCTTAGGGATTGTGGGTATCGGGCCTGTAATTCATAACAATCTCATATGAATTTTCCCTGTGGATTGCCGGTCTCGGGCCTGTAATTCATGACGTGGATTGCCGGTTTCGGGGTTGTAATTCATGACAATCTGTATGGCTTTTCCCTATGGATTGCCGGTATCGGGGCTGTAATTCGTAAGACTCTGATATGGATTTTCTCTGTGGATTCCAGATAGCGGGGCTGTAATTGATAACGAGCTGATATGATTTTTCCCTTTGGGTTACCGGTATCGGGGCTGTAATTCATACTAATCTGATAAGGATTTTTCCCTGTGGATTGCAGGTATCGGGGCTTTAATTCATAACAATCTTATATCCCTGTGGATGCCCGGTATCGGGGCTTTAATTCATAACAATCTTATATGGATTTTTCCCGTGGATTGCCGACATCGGGACTGTAATTCATAACAATCTGGTATGGATTTACCCCCATGGATTGCCGCTATCGGGGATGTAAAAAGACAAATTCTGACGTGGTCGTCTGTAGGATGACCGGGATGAACAGTCTGAGAGTGATGCCAGCAGGCAGACAGGAAGGAGGAGGAAAATAACGGTCAAACCATACTGAAGATACAACGACACAAATCACTGGCTTTATTTTCAGGGGAAGGCGAGGGCACAGGATGGAAGAGGGGAGAGGATAGGGCGCATGGTGAAAAGGCGTGACGACTAAACGAAAGAGAAAGAAAGGAAAAGAAAGGACGAAAACCCAAAAGAAAGAAAGAAAGAAAGAAAGAAAAAGAAAGAAAGAAAGAAAGAAAAATCACGAGTAAGAATGGTTGTGGTTTTGTTTTGTTTTGGTTTTTAGCTTCGCTCATCTGAACGGTTTCGTTACTACTTTCTCAAACAGTGTGTGAAAGACACCACACGGAGATGTGAGAGAGAAATATTCTAGGACTTCGGGTGTGAATTAGTTGATAGAAATCTTGATGAATGGGAGTGGCGATGACGTGATACCTGAAAATTCCATGCTGCGATTGCAGCCAGTGCGGCTATTCCACAGAGCCTGTTGTCAATGAAACGGTAGACAGAAGAAAAGAAAAAAAGAAACACCCGAAGGTGCTAGGGAGGACCCAGAGAAGCACTGTCTCCACCTGCCTTTAGAGCAGTCCTGTACCACCCTCGGAGGCCTGCGCTGTGTTGACGATGGGTACAGGCACGCGCAGGACACTCCATTAAGATATCAAGGGACATAACTGCTCCTGAACAGAGGTAAATCAGACTGCAGGATGCAACTCATAGCAGCCTTTAAGTAGCATCCCCATGGGTGTACCAGCCCGTGTTTCATGACTGCAGAGCCCACCGGCGAAAAAACCACCCTCCAGCTGTCGGGCACACCCCATAGACCAACCACCCCTGCCCACGGACAGATGAAGACAGTGCCACTCCAGACACAGCCAAGCTTTTGCCCATACGGTCTTATGTGCCCTCAAGAGAGAATCCAAAGTTGTAGTCTTTCCCACTGTCAACAGGACTTTCCCTGTGGTCAGTGGATCTTTTCCTCACCGTCACTGGACCTTTCTCCAGGGTCAGCTTAGTTAAGGCAAAGAAGAAAAAGAAAAACACCCGAAGGTGCTAGGGAGGACCCAGAGAAGCACTGTCTCCACCTGCCTTTTGAGCAGTCCTGTACCACCCTCGGAAGCCTGCGCTGTGTTGACGATGGGTACAGGCACGCGCAGGACACTCCATTAAGATATCAAGGGACATAACTGCTCCTGAACAGAGGTAAATCAGACTGCAGGATGCCACTCATAACAGCCTTTAAGTAGCCTGAAAAGATACCTGAAAATTCCATGCTGCGATTGCAGCCAGTGCGGCTATTCCACAGAGCCTGTTGTCAATGAAGCGGTAGACAGAACAAGACACCATTGTCCAGCCAGGAGAATACATTATCAAGCAGTGTTTCGGAATCCGCTAACAGGATTGAAATCGCACCGTCTCAGTTTGCAGATGACACATCATTATGTTATAATTCAAGCCACATGTCTTTTAATGATTCAGTGTGCAAACTAACATAAAAAATTTCTAATTGAAAATGATGTTGACAAAATCATTTTTAAGGAGCTATGGAAAACTCCAATACTTGCCGCCCATTAAGGGCCCTGCCGCCATCAAAACTTAAGGGTTTTATTTTCGACTGACATAGAGAACTTTACAGGCAATAACTTTTGAGACATTTTTGCAACGAAAAGAATCCCGTTTCATGAATAAGCGTCGACTGACCCTTAGTGAAATCAACTGTAGTTAAGGCTTAAAGAAAAAAAAAAACAACAAAACTTTTGTCTGATCCTCCAGGAGATTCCAATCCTGAAATATATTAGATCAGTGCAGAAGAGCTCATTGTTTAGATGAACACACCAGTGTGTGTATGTGTGTGTGTGTGTGTGTGTGTGTGTGTGTGTGTGTGTGTGTGTGTGTGTGTTTAAAAGACCTACTGGTGAGAGAAAGAGGCGAGTTATTAGGCCAGACCTCAAAGAGACAATGGAGTCAGAGTGCCGGAGGTTGTCAGGAAATCTATTGCTGGGGCTTGGAAAGAGGAAGATGTTTGTCTGTAACTGTTTGTGCTGGTATGAGGCGCCCTAAAAGGACTGGAGTATAAGGAGAACAGCGGCGCTTGCGGGACGGAGCAT
>JADBJO010026045.1:0-7500 GCA_016801955.1 Conus betulinus | reverse complement strand
GCGCGTATCCTGCCTAAAGAAACTAGGCTTCGTCCGTTCAGGTGTTTAATTATTCTGGCAGGGCAGAGATCTCTTCTTGTGTTCGTGCTGTATCAAACAGTAGAGCGGACCTCCCTGACTGTTGGTACCTTTTGACCTTTTATGTATCCTGATATGGAATTTCAGGCATGGGCGCAAAGATTTCTCCTCTGTATCTGATTTTAGTTTTATCCACCGCTTATTTCCTTACATCGTTTTCTTTTCGTTTTAACTTTTCTGTCTTCCACTGGCTGGTGGTTTAGGTGCTGTTGAACTCTGATTCTAAATCATAGGTAGTGAGAATGCCACAGAAGGACACACTGTGGTTTATTTCTATTTGATCCCAAGGCAGGCAAACACAATCAGCCGTGTGTCACAGACGAACCCGAATCAGCGGACCAAGAAGAGTCTCTGATAAATGGCTCTGTTTCCAAATGGTTCCCAAATGCTCCTACAGAAGGATTTTACATGGGTTAACTAATACCCGATATATCTATCCCCGTTTTCGCTTCCCCCCCCCCCCCCCCCCCCCCCCCCCCCCCCCTTTTTTTTTTTTTTTACTTCTTTCTTTCTTTTTTTTTTTTCAATCTTTGCCAAGTTCATTTTTGTGACCACTAGAGAAATAGTTCGACTGTATTTATTTGTCCCATGACTACCACACACACACACACACACACACACACACACACACACACACACACACACACACATGCGCACACGCATAGACGCGCGCGCACGCGCAAACACACACACACACACACACACGCACGCACGCGCATGCACTCACGCACACACGCACACACACATACACACACACACACACCACACACACACACACACACACACACACAGATAGAATGAATCCATGCGCTGCTGGAAAAGGTGGTGATTTCATAGATCAAAAGGAAACAAGGAAACAGATATTTGAATTCATCACACTGAGATTGACACATTCAAACACTCATCACAAACAAATTCAGCGATCGACGTGCTTGATGCCGCTGCCCGGTGTGAGACACGACAGATGACAACAAGGACGCTGATCATGATGACAAGGACGCTGATCTGGTGTGACACACGACAGATGACACCAAGGACGCTGATCTGGTGTGACACACGACAGATGACAACAAGGACGCTGATCTGGTGTGACACACGACAGATGACACCAAGGACGCTGATCTGGTGTGACACACGACAGACGACACCAAGGACGCTGATCTGGTGTGACACACGACAGATGACACAAGGACGCTGATCTGGTGTGACACACGACAGATGACACCAAGGATGCTGATCTGGTGTGACACGACAGATGACACCAAGGACGCTGATCTGGTGTGAGACACGACAGATGACAACAAGGACGCTGATCTGGTGTGATAGACGACAGATGACAACAAGGACGCTGATCTGGTGTGATAGACGAGAGATGACAACAAGGACGCTGATCTAGATGACACCAAGGACGCTGATCTGGCTGTTCTCACAGAGCCAGCAGACGGAAGGTTTGGTGCTTCCTGTGGCATCGGAAGACCCGCATGTGAAGCGGCAAACACAAAGTGTGAAGACGGCGGCTGTGCCTGCGATTCTGGATACAGACCTGACCGGGACTTCAGCTGTGGTGAGACAGAGGGAGAAAGAGAGAGAGGGAGGGTGAGAGAGGCTTAACATAGGGGGGGGGGGGGGGGGGGAGGGGAGGAGAGAGAGAGAGAGAGAGAGAGAGAGAGAGAGAACTCTGAACTCTGATTTTTTTAAATTGCAAGGCCACCAACCTGTATACAATGGGTACACGTTTGCTGAGAATAATTTGAAGATGGGAACGGGTCATCAGCAAAAGGAAGTAATTTCTTTCCAGAAACACACGAGCAAACAATCACAAGGGGAAATAATTCAAGGAAACAAACCAAGATAAAAAATATTTTCACCTGCGTTTGAAAACCAATCACAACACATATTCATATATCAAGTTTCCGTTCATAAGTTCATGTCTAGTTTTTCAGTGCATAAAAGATATACATTGCCAGATTTCTAAGGATTATCATGTTTTCAAATTGCACCAAAATTGCTAAACAATCGCCGTGTGGATGGGAATAGAATCTCAATAAATATTTTTCTTGAAAACATAAGTACTTTAGACATTCAAACAAGAAATGAAATTCGTTTTCAATTCTATTACATTTTTTTTTGACATATCCGTTATTAATTCTTAGATTACATAACCCCAAACGAAATCTCGAAAGATCATACCGAAATACATTAATTGTGATAACTGACAAATATATTTCTGTGTGGAATGTAGATTTGAATGATCTGTACGTAGAAAAACAGTCGCTCTGAAAAATTTTTTTTTTTTTGCATTCCAAGCTTGTAGCAATCCAGCATTCGTTGTTTCAGTTCCTTCAAGAACATCACTTCATTTCCAATCCATATTTAACCAAAAGTCTTTAAAACCAAAAACTGGAAAAAAAACATTCTTTTGATATGGTATGACCAGTTATTATGATTGAAATGACCGAGAGAGAAGGAGAGAGAAAGTCTTCACTCACACTCACATGGAAAAGTGACACGAAGAAGGCACGAAGAAGACAGGAAGTGGACTGGGAAAAGGGGGAATGATGGGAGGGAAGGGGCATGGAGTAAGTAGTCCGGTCGAACTATGGGAAAGTGATGCCATGTTGTCTTTTCCATTTAAGAGAGAGAGAGAGATGATGCCTAATGTTTAGGAGTGTAGAGTCACAGCCGATAGTAATTACTCCTTAAAACATGAGGCGATATAAACACTATCTATCGTACATTTTTGTTCGAAAACATCCTTTAACATTAAAAAAAAAAAGTGTACGAAACAGTGTACATTCTTGTGGCCATGAATAGTAGGAACGACATAGCTCTTTTCTTTTTCCCCTTTTCTTTATTATAGCAGATTGGGTGGGCTATTTTTTTTTTTCGGCGGAGTTTCCTGGTGTGCACCTGGAGTAAAATAAAAACTAAAATAAACGTACAAGTAAACAACTAAACCAACAAACCACCAACCAACTTTATCGTTTATAAGCTTAAAATGACATCTGACCGAAACTAGTTGTATTTTGTAAAAGTGAAAAGAATCAGAACTATATTTGTAGAATGTGTGTGTGTGTGTGTGTGGGGGGGGGGGGGGGGGGGGGGGGGGGGGGGGGGCGCGCGCACGCAGAAATACATGTAGTAATTCAAACTCATAAGTGCCGTGTTCTGGCCCATGTTGTCTGGTATGTTATTCCAGACAAATTAAAAAAAAGCAACCATGCCAGAATGTTAGAGGGAGGGTAGGGGGGTTCCTTTCGCAGAAGCAGCAAGAAGAAAGTATCCGCTTTGAAATATAAAACAGATTTGAAAGTTGCCACTCTACAGGAGATGTCCTAAGACGTTGTAGGACATTAGGACTCAAACAGTCTTCACGTTCCAACAGAAACATATTTTGTGCACGCATGATCAAAGTTACTATTGTCAATTAAAAAAAACAAACAAACTCACAAAAACAATTTTCAGTGCACGACGGATGACGTGATTATATACACAGCATACGAAGAGAACGAAGTTGCTCTCTCTCTTTTTTTTCAATGTAATACCGTTACTTGTGTTACCAGAGATGGCGCCCGTAGTTTCGCTTACAGACAATTCCTGTCTTTTAAAACTGATCCCAGTACTAATAACCCTTACCCAAATAAAAATGCTAAGAAATTTAGTCGAAACCCATCTGATTTCAGGATTTTTCTTGTTTTGTATTGTTTTTAGACAAACATGGTTTCCTTACGGGTAAGTTCTCCCTCTGATTCGTTTGCTTCTGTTTCATGTTGACAAAAACTTACCGGCTACTATGTCTCTTCTTTCACTGTCGTATTTCTCATCTACCATGTAAAGCAGTTTATAGACAACATCTTTGAACACTTCACGTAGATTTGTTGGTCAAACATCTTCACCACAAAAGAAATGTGTGTGCGCGCCCGAGCGTGCATGTTTATATATCTTTCCGCTGTACCTCTTTCATTCTTATCGTTCTAACGTCATTTTCATTTGCCTGTGCTGTGGCTTCTTATCAACAAATGTGGCTTTTTTGTCTTCTTGAAGTTTCCCCCTTTTAAATGGTGCCTTACGAAACTGCCTGTAATGTTACCTTCACGGGTTAAAAAAAAAAAATCAAGAAACGAATCATCGTGAATATAAAATGGTAGTTTTTCAATAGTGTGTTCTATCATTATTTGAATTTGTCACACGCACACGCACACACACACACACACACACACACACACACACACAAAACCCCATTCAACCGATGTAAATATACTCTCTATATAATACATACATAATCATTTCTAGAACCAAGAAAGAAAGAACAAAGTAGAAATCTCAAGCCAATATGACATCACATTACGCCCAATAGTCTTATGGATCGGTCATTACACATATCTGCATAATATAATGCCACTATGCACACGTTTAAACATGTATCTGAAGTTTTTTTTCAACGCTTTGCATATCCGTCACATGCACGCATGCAATAAGAGAGAGAGACAGAGAGAGGAGAGAGAGAGAGAGAGAGTTGATACTTTCAGTAATCATGGATTACATGAATAATCTACGTCTGAAAACAATTGAATTTTCAAATACATTTGGTACAACACGCCTCCTTTTGATGTCTTCGAAAATCGGACAACAAAGAAGAAAACGAATGTGATTTCTGGTTTTCTTGCATAATAGACTTTTCGAATCAGTTTCAGTGTGTTATTTGTCACCACAAGAATGAGCTGTAGCGTCCCTGATATTCCAAAACAGAATCCGGTCATAATATAAGTTTCAAGTGTTCATCCTTATCTTCAAGTAAGTACGAGTGGATATGGTGCGTGGAATCACTGAACATACAATGCAGTTAAAATGTCTCGCTTTTTCTGCGTATGGCCGTTCCAAATTTGCCCTTCTTCAATGAATCAGACGCTGTATAAGTAATGTGAAAACGGTAACTTCTACAATACTTTGGTTAAACCACAAAAAACCAAATTTGCCTTTTACAGGGGAATTAGACGCTGTCTAAGTAATGTGAAAACGATAACTCCTGCAATACCTTGGTTAAACCAAAAAACAAAACAAAAAAAAATGCCTGCAACAATGAATTAGACGCTGTATAAGTTATGTGAAAACGGTAACTCCAGCAATACCTTGGTAAAGCCACATAAACCAAATCCACATGGATAAAGATGTTTCCTACCATGTGTCACCCATGCTAATTTTCCACATGCGTCCTATTCACGGAGCACGTCATATGACTATTTTGTTGTCTCTCTACTCTACGTCTATCTGTGTCAGCTTTAATCAGTGGCTGATACTGTCAACAATGGAGCTGAAGGTACCTGCTCATTTCTTCATGAATTAAATCATGGATTGTGTTTGTTCACACCTGAGGAAAAAAAAAAGAGAAGAATTCTTTATACCCAAATAGTGAGTATTTCACAGTGCTCAGCTGCTCTTTGTAATTCCAGATTTCTGACCCATATTGAGAATCAGTTTGAGAAAAAAAAAAAAAAAAAAAAAAAAAAAAAAACCCTCGTAGTTTGAATTATAACACATACATCCAGGTACACATCGAAGGTTACAGACACCTTCCGTTTTAAAGTGCTTCTGCACATAGGCAAAGAATGTGACTACATGATGAACAGTGAAATATCCTTTCTTGAAACCCCAGCTTGGAGTTACCTCGTTGAATTCTTTTCGTCTATCCGTGCTTGCAGTCTTCAGTGTGTTATTCCACATAATACGTCACTGCTAACGTCACACCGCAAAAATACCTCGACCGTTTTGCAGGGTTTTTTCATATCTCCTTTCTGCATATGGAAGAATTGTAGATTCAGTCCAGTTGCATGCATGAGAAAAAACGCCGTTGTAAAAATAGAGCATCGAAAAAAAAAAAAGCCAAAAAATGGAGTTAACGTGTTAATAGGGCTTTTTTTTTTTTTTTTTTTAAGTCCTCTTATCAGGCCGTATGTTCCTGGACTTTCCTTCATTTTAACAGATGAAAAACACTTCTACCTGAAACTGGGATGATTAACAAGAAAATCATCTTTAAAATCGTTGTCAGTGTCTTTCTCCAGTCGTTTTGTCTGTGTAACTTTTTTTTCAAGTAGTTTTCTAAAATGATCATGTTATTCATTTAAAGAAAGTATGAATGTGCATATTCCCTCGATGGCATCGGCCTGTGGATGGTTTTTGAAAGAGTGGATAGGCGCTCATTCATTGTCTGTATACTGTTTTTTGTCTGTGTAATAAGTCCTTATCCTCTATTCTCTTAATACAAGAGAGGATAGACAGACAGAGAGAGGAGAGAGAGAGAGTAGAAGGGGTTGATAAAAACGCCAAACGTTTGCAGTTCCAGAACTCAAGTCACCAAGCGGTCAGATCAGGTGAGGAGCCTTCTTCCTGCATTGTTCTCGTCACACTTCTCCCTGGCATTGTTCTCATACACCTTCTTCCTTGCATTGTTTCATCACCTTCTTCCTTGCATTGTTCTCATCACCTTCTTCCTGGCATTGTTCTCGTCACCTTCTCCCTGGCCATTGTCTCATCACCTTCTTCCTTGCATTGTTATCATCACCTTCTCCTGGCATTGTTCTCGTCACCTTCTTCCTTGCTTGTTCTGATCACCTTCTTCCTTGCATTGTTCTCATCACCTTCTTCCTGGCATTGTTCTCGTCACCTTCTTCCTTGCATTGTTCTCATCACCTTCTTCCTGTGCATTGTTTTCTCGTCACCTTCTTCCTTCATTGTTCTCATCACCTTCTTCCAGCAGGTTGAGGGGATGTGGTCCTGTGTATACAAGCATCCATTTAGGCTGACGTGCATGTGGTCCAATGTGGTTGACGTGATGTGGTCCCAATGTGGTTGAAGTGATGTGGTTAACGTGATGGTTGTCCAATGTATACCAAGCATCCATTAGGTTGACGTGATGTGTCCAATGTGGTTTGAACATGATGTGTGGTTAACGTGAGTGTGTCCAATGTATACCAAGCATCCATTAGGTGACGTGATGTGGTTCCAATGTGATTGACGTGATGTGGTTGACATGACGTGGTCCAATGTACATCATTATTATCATCATTCATCGTCATCATCATCATCCTTAGCATCATCATCACCATCAAAAGTTAAATCGTACACACGAAACCTCAAGGACGTCAATACAGAAAAGGCGGTTTATCCACTGCAAGCATTTCATTGTCTACCTATACTCGCTAACGGCATTTTAACACAAATAAATCAAGATTAACGTTTGTTTTTGAAGCATGGTGAGCACAGTCAGAACTGAAGCAGTGTCAGCTATGTTTTTGCAGTTTAAATGTATTTAAAAGAGAAGCAGAAGAAAAAAAAACGAAGATTTGATCTTTTGCAAAAACTTTGGGAATGTTGCAGATACAACATCTACGTCGCGTCAGTGCTTTTTCTGCAAATCCAAATAGA
>JADBJO010026044.1:20000-22992 GCA_016801955.1 Conus betulinus | reverse complement strand
GGGATCTGGGGTGTCGCGCGAATGTTTCTGCCTTGGCGGTGGCGCACTGGAGGGGGAGGGGGCTTGGTGGGGGTCTTTGGAATCACTTTCCGCTCTTCTGTCCTTGATCCCTGGACTTGTTTCTTTGGGATCTTGTGTCTTTGGATCAGCTTCATCCTGATGTATCTCTTTGATTCCACTGGCTTGTGTCTTTTTGGATCAGCTTTATCAAGCTGTTTCTGCCCTTAATGTCCCTGGACTTGTGTCTTTTGATCCACTGGACTTGTGTAGTCCTGGGATCAGCTTTGGGATCATCCAGCTGTTTCTTCTGCCCCCTTGATCCACTTGTACTTGTGTTCTTTGGGATCAGCTTCATCCAGTGTTTTCTGCCCTTAATTACTGGACTTGTGTCTTTGGATCCAGCTTCATCCGCTGATTCCAGCTGTTTCGCCCTTGATACTTGTGGATTCACCTGGGACTTGTGTCCCTTTGGGATCAGCTTATTCAGCTCTTCTGCCCTTGATCCACTGGACTTGTGTCTTTTGGGATCAGCTTCATCCAGCTGTTTCTGCCCTTGATCCACTGGACTTGTGTCTTTGGGATCAGCTTCATCCAGCTTTTCTGCCCTTTGCATAACTGGACTTGTGTCTTTGGGATCAGCTTATCCAGGTGTTTCTGCCCTTGATCCCTGGACTTGTGTCTTTGGTCTCGCAGCGGAGACTTGTGGGGGATCAGCTTCATCCAGCTGTTCTGCCCTTGATCCACTGGACTTGTGTCTTTGTGGATCAGCTTTCATCCAGCTGTTTCTGCCTTATGCCACTGGACTTGTGTCTTTGGGGATCATCTTCATCAGCTGTTTCTGCCCTTGATCCACTGGACTTGTGTCTTTTGGGATCAGCTTTCATCCAGCTGTCTTCTGCCCTTGATCCCACTGGACTTGTGTCTTTGGGATCAGCTTCATCCAGCTGTTCTGCCCTTGATCTCACTGGACTTGTGTCTTTGTTGGATCAGCTTCATCAGCTCTTCTGTCCTTGATCCACTGGACTTGTAGTTCTTTTGGATAAGCTCATCCAGCTGTTTCTGCCCTTGATCTCACTGGACTTGTGTCTTTGGGATCAGCTTCATCAGATGTTTTCTGCCCTTGATCATTGGGACTTGTGTCTTTTGATCCACTGGGCTTGTGTCTTTGGATCAGCTTCATCCAGCTGTTTCTGCACTTGATCCACTGGGACTTGTGTCTTTTGGGATCAGCTTCATCCAGCTGTTTCTGCCCTTGATCCACTGGACTTGTGTCTTTGGGATCAGCTTCATCCAGCTGTTTCTGCACTTGATCCACTGGACTTGTGTCTTTGGGATCAGCTTATCCAGCTCTTCTGCCCTTGACCACTGGACTTGTGTCTTTGCTTTAGCACTGCCAGTGTCGCCTTTCCTTATTTTTTTTAGTTGCCGTCATAATGGCAGCCTTTGATTCTCAAACCACTCCTGATGCTTTGGCAGTCCCAGCTCTGTTTCCTCAGGTTTTCTGATTATGTGTTTGTGAGGGGTGATGTGGTGAGGTAATGATGTGTCGAGATGTGGTGAGGTTAATAGTGTGGTGAGATCATGATTGGGTGAGATCATGATGTGGTGAGTACTTGTGTGTCATGATGTGGTGAGGTCATGATGTGGTGAGGTAATGATGGGTTTAGGTAATGAATTGTGTCATATGGTGAGGTAATGATGTGTCATGGTGTGGTGAGGTAATGATGTGGTGAGGTAATGATGTGTATTCCTATGGTGAGGTAATGATGTGAGGGGTCATGGTGTGGTGAGGTAATGATGTGGTGAGGTAATGATGCGTCATTATGTGGTGAGGTAATGATGTGTCATGACATGGTAAGATAAAGATGCATCATGAAGTGGTGAGGTAATGATGCATCATGATGTGGTGAGAGATAATGATGTGTCATAATGTGGTGAGGTAATGATGATGTGATGCGGTGAGGTAGTGGCCATGTGGTGAGGTCAATGATGGTGTGATGTGGTGAAGTAATGATGACATGATGTGGTGAGGTAATGATGAGTTCATGAGTGTGAGGTAATGTGTCATGATTGTGGTGAGTAATGATGCGTTCATATCATGTGAGGTAATGATGCATCATGATGTGGTGAGGGTAACAATGTGTCGTGATGTGAGGTAATGATGATGCGTCGTGATGTGGTGAGGTAACGATGTAAAATGATGAGTGGTGAAGTGGCGTTGTGCAGGAAGCTCCAAGTACCCGCATTCTGCCCTTGGTGCACACTCTCAGATCCCCCGGAGGAACAGCGCAAGGTGTTTGAGCCTGTGCCTGATGGTGTCACCAAGGTAACCACTGGTGCTCCACTCCGCCTGGGGTGGGGTGGGATCAGGTTGTTGTTGGTTGTGGTGGGTGGTCTTTGAACAGATGCTCAAATGGGGATGGGAGGGGGGTGGGGGGGGGGGGGGGGGGGGGGGGGGGGGATGGGAGGAGAAAGGTGAAAACTTTGTAATGGGAAAGATACAGGGTTTTTTCTTGAGTACCACAAGTAGTCTCTGTGGAGGAACAGACATGTAAAGGTTCAGTAGGGAAACAAAAAGGATTTTTTTCTTGAGTACGATATGTAGTCTCAACAGAGGAACTGAAATTTGAAGGTGCAGTCAATTTTTTTTTTTTTTTTACCTAAATCCTTCTAAAATTTTCATGAATTCTTTAATTTGAAATGATTAGGCATCATTTAAAGTTCACGATTTGTGTCAGATTTTGATCTGAATCATTGGTTGCCTTGAAAATTATTCAGAACGGGTGACAAGAATATTTTTTCAATTTCCTAAAATTTGTACAAAATTAGCAAAGACTTTCTAATTGTTGTGTTCGTAGTTCAGTTTTAACACTTTAAATTGAATATTTACATTGCAAAAATAGAATATTTGTTGAAGTTTTCACATTTGTGAAAATGAAAATTACACTGTGATATTTTTCCTTTGGTAAACAGCTTGAACACAAAATCCTTT
>JADBJO010026044.1:0-15000 GCA_016801955.1 Conus betulinus | reverse complement strand
TGTGTGTGTGTGTGCGTGTGTGTGTGTGTGTGTGGTAGAGCACCAGGATGGCCAGATGTGCTCATAATGTGGGGGGAGGGAGGGGTTGCACATGACTCTGCAAGTACTGTGAACTTCCTGGCGACTGGTAATAAAGAATACCTTGTGCACTATTACATGATGAACGTAAAGCACAACACAATTAAAGTTCCACCATCCAGTCAGCACTTTGACACCTTCGTCTAGACAGGAAGTGCTTAAGCCATGATGGACTCCAGTGGTTCCCAGTCCTTGCGTCTACCTCCACTTCAGTGGGCACAGTGGTGTCACGTGATTCCCTCTTCTTTGTGCATGGGGTTTGTGGGGTAAACCGCCGGTCAAGCTGGGTGTTTTATACCCTCTCTTTCCTTGCCACCTACCTAAACTTCTCTCTCTCTCTCTCTCTCTCTCTCTCTCTCTCTCTCTCTCTCTCTCTCTCTGTCCAGCCCTTTTTTAATTATGTATTCAGGGTGTGAGTCGCTGCTGTTGTACCCTGATCTATCACAATACATAGAGAAATTACCATATAACAATTGGATTATCATACTCTTGCCACTCAACCAATCAACAGACAGGAGAGAGAGAAAGAGAGAGAGAGAGAGGAGAGGGATGGAGAGAGCGAGAGAGAGAGAGAGGAGAGACAGAGACAGAGAGAAAAGAGAGAGAGAGAGGCAGACAGACAGACTGATAGACAGAGGGAGAGACAGGGGGAGGGAGGGTGAATAAACAAGACAGAAGGACACACACGCGCGCACACACACACACCACACACACTCTCTCTCTCTCTCTCTCTCTCTCTCTCTCTCTCTCTCTCTCTCTCTCTCTCTCTCTTACACGCACACACACTACACTCACTCATAAATATTTATACACACACACACACACACACACACACACACACACACACACACATACATACGCGCGCGCGCACTTTGGACATGCGCGCATGCACACACACAGACACTCTTATACACACACACACACACACGCGCGCGCGCGCGCGCGCGCGCGCACACACACACACACACACACACACACACACAGCGCGCACAGGTGAGAGACAGACAAACAGAGAGAAAGAGAGAGAATATGCGTGCTTGTGTGGATGCGCGCGTGTGTGCACGTGTGTGTGTGGAGGTGTACGTGTGTGTGTGTGTGTGTGTGTGTGTGTGTGTGTGTGTGTGTGTGTGTGTGTGTGTGGTGTGTGTGCTGTACATATTCGTACAAAACAAAACACATAATGCACTTACGTCACTGAGTTAGTAGTTAAGTTAATGAGTTTAGTAGTAAACAAGTGAGTGAGTATGTGGCTGGGGGTGTGGGTGAGTTAGTAGACCATTAAATCAGTGAGTCAGAATATGATCGAAATAGCGAGCAAATTAGATATGTGTTCACTGGTAAGTTAGAAAGCGAACCAGTTAAAAAAAATTACTCTTTCAGTTCTTTACTTAGTCCTTCACTCATTAGTAGTTAGCAACTGGCTTTCTTACTCGATTACCTGCTTACTTTCTTCTTTGCTAATCTTACACCATTAACAGTTACGTCAACGTCTAACGTCTGCACCCATTTTGACCTGCAGAGGGTAATGATTCCAGAAGGGTGGGCAGGAGGGTCGGGACTGGAGGGCGGGGGATGGTGGAGGAGGTGTGAATGGTTGGAGCGGACCCTGCTAACACTACTTATCTACCAGAAAGAGATCACGTTAAAAAGGACAGGGGAAATAACCATTTTCACGCTCGGTGCTGAAGGGACTCCAATTCGCATAGTCTGATTATAATGATCTGAATGGTCTTCCACTGAGATAACTGAGAACCTTTACTACCCAGGAAAATACGTTTAACCAATGAAATCGACTGTTAGTAGTTTGCTAACTGGTATGATATGACGTAGGAAGGACTGTATCTGTACGCTGACACCACTGGTTAAAAATTCTCCCGGAAATTCTGTCATATTTATTTTTAGAAGACCGTCGCTATCATTATCGCGACGTGTCCGGAGTGACCGATCGCTTGCCGCGAGTATTTTCGCCCCACGTCGCCGAATGGTAAATCTGGCGCCGCGATCATTCTCGCGGCGTGTTGTTGCAAAAAAGTGAAGGTGTTAGATAAGACATTTCTAGTTTAACTGCCTCAGAAATTATGGAAATGGTTGCTTTGGTCCGTGAAATAACGATGATCTTGTGACGTAACCCATCACAAACATGGCTGTGTCCAAGCAGCCAGGCGTTACAGCACGTGCGATGCAGACACGCAGACGATCATTAACCAAGCATTGACTCAAGTAGGCTGGCAGGGAAAGGGTTAAAAACGTTGATTATAGGTCAGCTGGAAAAAGGTAAAAAGACGCGCGTGCCCGATCACGTGACCTTTCCAGCCAGTGAGATGGTTTGCCACAATAAGGTCCTGATCTCAGGTTCGGACAGTTCCTGTGTATTGCCATGGATACCATCAAAGGTGTGGGCGGATCGTGATCAGTCAGTCGTTATGTTTTCGTTCGATCATCAGCCATGACTGGGATTGTTGGCCTTAAGGAGGCAGAGGACGGTGGGTGGTAAAAATAGGAGACGGATTGGACGAGACAGCGGAAATGCTTTTCACACTCGGTGCTGAAGAGATTCGATTTCACACAGTCTGACATCTACGACCTGAATGTTCTATTATGGAAATTGTTAATTAACTGGACAGCAGTAATGCTTTTCACACTCGGTGTTGAAGAGATTCGATTTCTCACACTGCGACCTGAATGTTTTATTACGGAACTTACTAACATTCAACAATGCACTTACCTTCCAGAATGAGAAACACATTACACTAGACACCGGAAATGCTTTTCACACTCGGTGCTGAAGAGATTCAGTTTCACACAGTCTGACTACTACGGGTTTTATAACGGAACTTACTAACAACAATGCACTTACCTTCCAGATCGAGAACGTGTTACACTAGACGGTGGAAATGCTTTTCACACTCGGTGCTGAAGAGATTCGATTTCACACAGTCTGACTACTACGACCTGAATGCTGTATTATGAGATAACCAGGTCCGCCTAGTAGCCTCAAAAAAACGCTCAATAGTTTGATTATAGGTCGGCTGGAAAAGGGAAAGTGAAGCGTGCCCATACACGTGACCTTGCCAGCCAATGGGATAATTTGCCACGATTAAATCCTGATGCTTGGGTCCGGATCTTCCTGTGTGTTGCCATGGATACGATCAAAGGTGTGCTTCCATCGTGATCAGTCAATCGTTTATGTTTCCGTTCGATCATCAGCCATGACTGGAGCTGTTGGCGTGAAGGAGGCAGAGGACGGTGGATGGTGAACGAGAGAGACAGACGAGACGTGATGCTAGGGAGGGAAAGGTACTAGTTTGTGTGAATCTCTCTCTCTCTCTCTCTCTCTCTCTCTCTCTCTCTCTCATCCTCTCTCTCTCTCTCTCTCTCTCTGTGTTGTGTGTGTGTGGTGTGTGTGTGTGTGTGTGTGTGTGTGTGTGTGTGTGTGAGTGCATTCACACGTATGTTTAAGTGTAAGTGTGTTGTGTGTGTGTGTGTGTGTGTGTGTGTGTGTGTGTGTATGCGCGCGGGTTCGCACGTGTGTTTGTCTATCTGTCTGTCTGTGGTGTTGAGTGGGGTGTGTGAGCGCATATGTGTGCACGCGCGCGCGCCCGCGCGCGTGTGTGCTGTGTGTGTGTGTGTGTGTGGTGTGTGTGTGTGTTGTGTGTGTGTGTGTGCAGTGTTCATGAGTTTGGTTGTGTATATACGTGCATGAGTGTTAGTGTGTGGTTCATGAGAGAGAGAGAGAAAGAGAGAGAGAGAGAGGAGAGAGAGCGAGAGAGAGTGTGTGTGTGCGTACATGCTCTCTCTCTCTCTCTCCTCTCCTCTCTCTCTCTCTCTCTCTCTCTCTTCTTCTTCTTCTTCTTCTTCTTCTTCTTCTTCTTCCTTACTTACTTTGCATATACACAATCATGCCATTCGAGTTTTTTCGTCTATGTTTGAGTCAGTAGGTTTTGTGCTGAAGGCAGAATTCCATTTAAAGAAGTAGCTACATAGAATTGAAGACGAGTAATCCTGAGAATATGACATGAAGGAACAAAACGAACTCACGTGCGCGCGTGCGCGTTGCGCGCACGCTACGCACGCACGCACGCACGCACGTAAGTACGCACGTATGCATACACACACAGACACAACACACACCACACACACCACACACACACACACACAACACACACCACCCACGTACACACACACACACACACCACACACACACACACACACACACACACGCACGCAAGCACGCACGCAACGCACGCAAGGCACACGCACACGGATACGGTGTACTGTTCTGAAAGAGAAGTTTCTAGTTTGTTTTTGTGCCAGTTATCTGCATGTACGCACACGTGATGGATGGTTACCAGTTTGGAATTCTTTGCCATAAATACCTTGTTTAGGAATTGTCGTTCACTCTCAGCTGGGAGCTCATCTGTAATCTTATTTTCTCCTTAGAAAACAGAACGGAAGAAGGATAAAAAATAAATATTGTCCTCCTCAAGGGTGTTTGTCTATGAAAGGCTTGGGCGCAAGAAGAAGAAGACCTATACAGAATAGGAGCGAGAGAGAAAAAGAAAAACAAACAGTATAATTAAAACGGATTGTTTAATGTAGCTCATAACAGCACCACAGAGAGACCTCAGACAAGCAAAAACAAAGGGTGTAAAAAATGTCTCGCCTGCTCCAGACATCTGACTGAAATAGCCATCAATAATCGTTCTCCAGACAGGACCATTCTGGACCGTGCCCGAAGGGACGAAAACTCACAGACAACGACAGAGAGAGAGAGAAAAAAAGGTATTTCTACAGTCTTTCTACACGTGTTGTTGTCATCGCTAATGGCTCTGAGTCAAAAGGAAACAGACCACAATGGGACGCCATTGCCAAAGGAGATGGCTGGGGTCTTTAGTGGAGCGTCTGTCCCAAAACGGTAATGGATCTAGTCGGAGTGGTGGGGCACAGGGGAAAGAGTGGAGATGGGGAACACGGGGTTGTCCAGAATTGAGGACATGTGTTCATGAGCCCCCAATACTCCGGGTGGGGGTCCAAGGGCCACTGTTAGTCCTTAGTCAAGGTCCCTGGACCAGAGAAAACTAAGACTATTCAACGAAAAATGGGGGGACCAGGCTTGCCGGCACAGAATGGGGGGAGGGTCGTGTGGAACGTATACGTTACGTTACATGGTGAACGTTCATATGGATCTGTACGACAAACCTCTTCCTGACATATGGGAACGTGAAATGGAGGAGTGGGTGGGTGGGTATAGGGTGATGGGGATGGGGTCTTTGAGGGGAGGAGATTTGAGTGAGCAGTATGCCGCGCCCCTCTACCTCCAATTCTCTATCTATGCCTTTCTAAATGTTTTGGGTCCCACGCAGAAAGGATTTGAGCAATGCCGTTTTCTTTTCACGTGCATTGGGCCACGGAGTTAGGAACTCATACGAAAACAGATACTCTCCTTTTTTCCGCACTGAACCGAGCGTAAAGACACCAACGAAATGATCGCAAAACATGGCAATAATACGAACTTTTGTTGATTTCTTGTTTCAATCTATTCCCCCGACTGCTTGAGTCTTTTGCGACCAAGCATTCACAAACTGATTTTGTGGGAGACAGAAGACTGGAGGTGTGTGTTATCCTAGAGTCCTGAGATTAAAGATAACAGGAGTAACGATAGCATGACTTACTCTCTTTAAGCTGCAATCAGGATAGCGTTTGCGTTTATTATTGAAGGAAAGTTACAAGAAGGACAAAAAGTAATGCACCGACAATTTGCGCTGTGAATGATATTCACGTTCGTGCGGTGTTATAATTTACGGTTGAAATATCTGTAGTGTTATAGTGTGATGATGTTGAGACAAAAATGAGAGCAAGAGAATACATAATGTCCTTATTGAACCAAAAAACCTTGTATACTAACGAATGTTCATACTACCCCTCTCACATCTGGTGACCTTGTTATGTCTCCTCTCGCAACCCGTCGCCGTTTTTCGTTTGTCGTTTTTTCAAAAAAACGCACTGTTACGCAGGCAGGCAAGCTCGCACGAACGCACCGCACGCACGCACGACACGCACGTTTCCCAATTTTTATTCGCACGCACACACACACACACATAACATACACACACACATCATCTACACACACAACACTAGAACACCCCCACACACTACCATTTCAAACAGTATTTCAACGCAGCTCAAGCATCAAGTAATCTTCAAAGTTCGTTGTAAAAATCGTCTTGCATCGAAGGGCCCCCGATATAGAATGTCTACTTTTCTTAACGCGGCGCCACTAAGAAAATATAAACAATAGAAGAACTTCTATGCAAGTTCATCCGACTGGGCGGAGAAAGTTTAAACAAAAATCGTCAACATGTAATCGGTCCAAACGTGAAGCTTGTTCACATTTTCGTATCGCAAACACACATACCCTCACACGCGCCCAAGCACGCACGCCCGACCACACACATCAAAATCACCACACACACCCCATACATAACACACATCTACAATCACATCACATCTACTACAACTACTATTTCCCGTCCGTCCTAGTCGGAACCGGACCGCCACGCGCCGCGCGCAGCATCCCGTGCCTTGTCTTGCCCGCTTCGTCCCCAGCGGAGAGAGTATTGTTTGAGAGCGAGAGAGACGAAGAGGGGGGGGATACATTCTTCCTTACCTTCTAGACGATTTTAGGTTTCTTACAGTAAGTTCCTGGCTTTTTATGTGAGTTTGTATTAATACAGTTGCTACCTTTGTATCATCTTATGAAACTTAGTTGAAAGCCTATTACACAAAATTTAATATTACCTTCCTAACAATTATTACCAAACCTACACCATCACTTAACACACACATCGACACCACCAGTACACCCCATAGGACTGTCTGGTTATGTTCACATTAACAATACTTGAATTTGTGACTATCGCCGTTCTTGTGTGGCAGTTACTCAGGACAGTTTTTGCACCATCCCCCACGGCCTACTTTTTTCCGCGCGACAACACACCGTAGAGCAGCAATTACGGCCAAACAAACGAACTCGTGACATCACTGTGGCGGCGTCCCCTTCTTGGAGATGGACAATCCCTTATTCTGCAGCTGCGTTTCAGCTTCGGCTTCGAGGATTGGTGCTTTTCTCTAGCACAGCCAGCCTGAAAGAAATCTGGGGGAGAATTGGAGTGTCTTTTTGGTGGGGCAATCTGGCTCCGACCCTGATTCAGGATATTTTGATTGCCGAGGAACAACTTCTTGACTCGATCAGTTGTGTGCTATTACACGGAGTGCGGCTTCCTCTGTGTGTGCTGAGCCGGCTGCAGGTGCCTGCTGTGGCGTGTGCTGTGAGCCCTCGGTCGTCCCCCGTGAGATGTGCGTGGCTGACGTCCGTCTGACGACTGTGTGGTGTGTGCGTGCCTCCGTTCGCCCCCCCCATCCTTTCCCTCCCTCTCCCCTTCTGTGTGTCGTCTCGGAACTTATTTCTTTCCTGTTTTAATTATAATTTCAACTTCAAGTCCTCACTCAATTTGTCGTGCCGTGCCTGGCTGGTGTCCGTGCCCCCTTTGTGTGCCTGTCTGCCACCTTTGGTTGTGTGTCTGGGTGTACGCTCACACGGTACTAACCGGCTTCTTTTTTTACTCCCTCACCTATTAAGTCTTACATCCTACTCTGTGTTTTGTTGTGTGCTGGCGTGGGCTGTGTGGTGTGTGTTTGTGTATGTTGTGGGTGTGCCCCCCCCTGGTCGTGCGTGGTGTGCGTGCCGTGTGTGGGTGTGTGTCCGAGTGTGCTGGGTGTGCGACGACGAGAGAGAGACCGATGCGCACGACTCGTTTAGATGACCGAGTGACGCCACGACCAATAGGTTGTGCTTGCCTTGTGTCCGCATCCTGATCTTTATTTAAGTGAAGTATAACCACCCTTATCTGAATTGTCATGTCCAAGCGGACATAATCTTTTCATGTTTTGTAGTTTTTATATAAAAAGAGCAGAACGAAACGCAAAAGGGAACACATTACAACCCTAGCGGAAGAAATCAAACAGTACTGTAGAAAAATAAACAGTCTACCGGGGCTATAGAATAATAACATTTGTATTGACCCTAGGAGTTTACATCCCCCGTCCATTTTTGAGCCTTCTGTAGCAGCACTCCGTGTCAAAAAACGTCTACAAGGAGACACAAACCGCACCACAACACAACATCAATTCAAACACAACACACACCACCCAACACACACCACAACACTACCACACCCCACAAACCCTATCACACAGATTTTGGACTGATGTAACCACTTAACTTTATTTTTGTCAGATCTTAACTCTCAACGTGTTGTACTTGCACACACTTTACCCCCCTCCTTCACACCCCACACCACAACAACATTACCACACACACATTCACACACACTAATATTTTCCACACCAGCACCATTCACTATTCTTTTCTCTCTTTCTACTCCCCCCCCCCCTCCCCTCCTCTTTACTATCTAGCTTGATCCCTCTCTCCTCGTCCTCTCATCTCGTGTCTCTCTTCCGTCTCTCTCTCTCTCTCTCCCCTCTCTATCTCTCTATGCAACGCACGCCGACACACACACATGCACACATAAACCACAAGCCGCACGCACGCACCGCACACACGACGCACACGCCATCCAGCACAATTTACACACACACCATAACACAATCTTACCATCACCACCACAACCCACATAGCGCACAAGATGGCCGTGACCAGGAGAGGCCGCACAGATCAGCAGTCACGCCGATAGTTAAAGACAGACAAACAGACGACCGTTACCCAGACCAACGAGAAAGAAGTTAATTGGGAAGGCTTAACTACGGTAAAGGGTCAGCTGCTAGCCTTTTAGTCCCCCAGTCCATTGTTCCTTGACGATTTTCCTTGTTTCCCACTTTGTCACAAACAACACCAGTTTCCCAAATCTCGGTGTACTCCCAAGCCGATACAGCAATAATTTCCTTGACTTGGTTGACAAACACCAACCCACAGTTTTAATTCCAACCTCCCCGTACTATTTGCGTTTGTTTTCGTCCCCCACAGTAAAAAGTTCCTGTCATCGATTGACACCTTACCCCTTGAGTAATGACAGGTAGACGCTACTCACTCCTTAACGATTCCCTGCTTAGCTCAAATTGAACGCCGTTAATAAAGGGAGGATAAACGATCGGACCAGTCCTAGGGAATCCATCTGACGAATGACGAACGACCGACAACACCAATCTTGACCCAGCCAAGGAGTCAGCCAGACAACCACAAGATGGAAGACATCCGTGCTTAATTGCTGACCTTTTTTTTGGATCATCAAAGCAGGCATCCGACCACTACGATACCATTCCATTTCCCCCACCACCATACTACCACCCCACACACATCCAGACCCCCCCCCCCCACCCACCCCCTCCACACAAAAAAAAGAAAAGGAAATTAAAATACTCTCAATCAACATCACTGCCAACAACAATAACATTAAAATGAGGAGAGCAATGACACCCAAACCTCAAATTTTGCCAATGGCATCCCCGCCCCGACTGCCTTACATTCTCTCGCGCTTCCCTTAGCCCCCCCACCTACCACCCCTCCCCTCTTTCCCTCCCACCCTCCTTGTCACTCCTTTGGGTTTCCACTATTCCCCCCTCTCTACTCCGAACGTGCTATCCCTATTCCTTCTATCCATTAACGACAACCACCAAAACCGAAGCAAACTGTAATAGAAATTCAGTGTGAAAGGCACGCCCATTAGGTTATGCCTGGGCCCGATTTTTTCCCCCCTTTTTTATTGTGGGCTGTAGGCCATCCCTTTGTAAACAATGAACTCCACTTCTGTCATTATCATAGGCCTCTCTAAAGATTTTCTTTCCATTGCCTGCAAGTCAATACGGGAATTCCGCAACTGCTACACTGCAGACTTCGCCGATGAAGACTTTAACCAGACATCTCAGAGCCAGAGGGTTGTGACCGATCAAATTTAGTGAGTCTGGCATGAGCAAGCTGTGCATGATCTTTTTTTCTTCCAGGCATTTTTTCTTCTTTCTGGCATCTTAGTGGCGCTTTCTAGCATACAAGGAGGGCACTTCCTGAGAGAAATGCAGAGAGAAGACGAGACCGAGAGACCCGACAGATGAGAGAGAGACGAGCGACCCCAGACGAGAGAGAGGAGCCCGAGAGGAGACCGACAGACAGACAGAGCGAGAGACGGAGAGCGAGGGCCAGGGATCCGAGTACCGATACACGGAGGAGCGACAGAAAGAGGAGAGATGACTATGAAGCACCAGACACCTACGGGTATTAGGACAGACATGGAATACCGGACAGACAAAACCACGACATTACGAGACCGGCCACGAAAGCAGACAAAACAGGCAACTACGTGAGAAGCAGGACAACGGGCCGTTGACAGCATGGCGCAGAGAGATTGCGATTAACAGAGAAGCGTACATATGCAGTTACCCGGGCGAATAGTAGAGATTATGATGATGATTGGTTTATAACGCTGATGCACAGCACGACACCACGTGAAGCGAGGACGACGACTCGACCATCGACTGCAATAATGACTGTACGACTGATCGAGTCGACGGACCCGTTACGACGATGATGATGCATGTATGATGATGATGATGGATGATGATGATATAGTATGCCGAGAGATGACAATCGACTTACGCTGTTTCAATAAGTAATAAGACTCGGGGCAAGATGTTCATATGTCAGTGAAAACAAACACACCATCAACTGCACGCTCACGCACGCGGGGCAATACACACACACACACACTTACACAACACTACCTACACCACAGTCACCCACATCTACATTCACACACAAACAGCACACACCACACACGAACCACACACCACACCTACGTTCAAACCGACCCCGCCTACTACAAGGAACACATGGAACGAGGTTTAGACATACAGAAAGCAGACCATAGAAAGGTGAAATGGCGTGAAATGGGGTAGTGGGAGTGGAGTGGAGTTGGCCAATGGGCATTGTGGTTGACTCCGGAATGGTGTTCACTTTCAATCTGGCAGTCTTTTGTTTGGGGAGCGCGCCGGGCTGTCTACTTGGATGAATCAGCATTCCATCGGTGTAGAACATTATAGAACCGATGAGAAAGCATCACACGACAGGTACAAACGCAGCCCATGAAGAAACAGAGTGACAGCTGTCAGTATTAGCACATTAGGGCTGGTCTTGCAGATGCAATGTTATTGTAGAAGATCCATCTGTAAGCGCATATAATACGTGCAAATATCAAGGTACCTACCAACGCCTCACGACCTTCGTCATTGACGAATAAGGGCAAGAAGCAAGCAAGGCGTCTCACGCTCCCCTGCCCCGCCTCAACTCCACAGCGCACGCACACTATGCACACACAACTCTAACCCCACATGTGCGCGTTGTGCATGGCATTCATGCGCCGCGCTGCGCACACCACACATCCACGCCGACACACCCACACCCATCCGACAGGACATTACACACACACACACATCACACACACACACACACGAGACCACGCACGCATTCACACGTCACAGCACGGCACGTCACGCACGCATCGAGGTTTGCACCACTACGTTACACATCACACTATAACACCACACAACACACACATTAGCGAGGACATCCTACACACACAAAACACAGATGACGTACCACAGATAGGCACACCTCGCACCCCACTAGAGCCCCCGGAGAGCGAGCAGATATAGAGAGAGAGAGAGACCAGGAGAGAGAGAGTAGCGAGGAGTTAACATGGGATTATAGTTGAGAGTATGGGCTGGGAAAGACAAGAAATAAACACAACACAGTTTCACACAACATAACTAGAACATGGCCATTAACGGAAAAGGTGAAACGGAAAGGGATTACAAAAGCCAGTGAGAAAGTTTCAGCACGACATTTGGTTCTTTGTTTTTTTCGTCTTTTTGTCGAACGAGAACAGAAATCGAACCACACCAAACAGTGGCTGCCAAGCATGCGCTCATACTTCATGCCCAATACAAAGATATGTCCTCTTCAAACGTTACGGATAACAGATCAGAAAAATGCTCAAAACAACTAAACTCTTTTGAAGGGTCATTTTCCTACTGACAGCCATATCATTAAGTGTATTTCTATGTCTGTCGTTTTCCGACATGTGAAAGAACGTGTATGTCAAAATATACTCGCTCGTTTTGTGCTGTCTTTTAAATAAGCATTATTTCGCTCTGTGTTTAGTGTGTTGATTTGTATTTGGCTCACACAACAAAAAAGGCAAAACAAACAAAATGTGTGTGTTTTTTTTAAATAGGCATTATTTCGCGCTGTGTTTAGTGTAGTTATTTGTATTTTGGCTCAACAACAAAGGCAAAACAACAGAAAATGTGTTGTCTTTTTAAACAGGCATTATTTGGCGCTGTGTTTAGTGTAGTTATTTGTATTTTGGGCTCAACAAAAAGACAAACCAAATGTGTTTGTCTTTTTTTTAAGTAGGCATTATTGCGCTCTGTGTTTGGCATGTTTATTTGTATTTTGGCTCAACAAAAAAGACAAACCAAACAAAATGTGTTGCTTTTTAAGTATAGGCATTGTTTCGCTCTGTGTTTAGCGTGTTTATTTGTCTTTTTGGCTCAAGTACAGACACAACAGACAACAACACAAACAAAAACGCATGATTTTTGATAAGCAAACGGTTAAAAACCAAAATCACCATGGCGGACAATACCTGCTAGAAGAACCAAGGAAAATGAAACAAAACGATGAGACCCCCTTTTCTCCCCAGCGTCCACCAGTCGATGGGAAGAGCAGAGCTGATTCCGCTCAATATTCATACCAGAAAGAAGGAAAAACAAAACAGCCGTTGGCAAGCAATCTGATCTGTCACTTAGGCAGGGAAAGTTTTTTTTTGTGTGTGTTGTTTTGATGTTTGTTTTTGTTTTGCTTTTGCTTTGTTTTTGTGGGTCGTGTGCGAGTGTGTGTGTGTGGGTGTGTGTGTGGTGTGTGTGTGTGTGTGTGGTGGTGTGTGTGTGTGTGTGTGTGTGTTCAAACCGATCTGTCACCTTATGTAGGGAAAAGGGTTTTTGTTTTGTTCTGCTTTGTGTGATGTGTGTGTTGTGTGTGTGTGTGTGTGTGTGTGTGTGTGTGTGTGGTGTGTGTGGTGTATCTATGTGTGTGTGTGTGTGTCTGTGTGGTGTCTATGTGTTGTGTGTGTGTGGTGTGGGTGTGTGTGTTGGTGTATGTGTGTTGTGTAACAGTAGACACGAAGATCAGTCGAGTGTGAGACTCCAATATGTGATGATTTTGAATTCATTATTCTGACAAATGATTGATTTTAATATTCGACTGTCTCCACATATGAATAGTATTTGTAATCCGAAATGGGACTGACTTTCACCCACGGAAAAAAATCTATTTGGTGATTAAAAAACACAGGAAAAGACGAGGAACGACACCAACAGGGAATAGTCGCCATGCCGCAGAGGTTAGAATCACGAGTAGTGATCCTGAGAAATGATTGGTTTCAAATCCCAACGGTAGGCGATTCTCTTTGCCCGGAATTTGGTAAGATCGCAGCCAGTGGTGTCTATGCAGTTAGAGTTGTTGAACGTGCAACATCTCCAACGCACCAGGTGTCTGTATCTCTCGGGAAAGTTGATATCGGCATATGTGATCCAGATGTGTTTGATTCACAGCTAGGCCCTGCGTTTTAAGTCACTTTTTTTTAACAAGAGAAAATCTACACAGCACCACTTCACTATGTTCCATACATCACGGTGATCATCACTTCTACTTAAGGAGCTTCTATCTTTAGTCCCTGTTTCAATTGGATGGCTCTCTGTTGTAATCTTATTTTGGATTCTCTCATTAACGATGCTGTGATATAGAGCACTTCTGTCTTAAATAGTTGGTCTGAGCACGCAGCTCAAGATTTTAAAAGGACTATACCCCCCGTCTTGGCCGGCGGGTGTCGAAGACACAGAGAGTGGGCTGTATGGGTGTTGCCTCAGAGATAAGCTCAATCGCCAAAACTCCACCGTAAGGGATATCAACAGCGATTGCTGTTCGCAGCGCTTTTTGGTGAGTTGCCTCATAACACCGGTATCTTGATAGTTCCAGTGGAATGCTGGGGTAGGACTGCGGCAGGATTTCTCAAAGAGGTTGATGCGGGTGTTGGGGCAAAGCAGATGGCAGCAAAACCCATGGACGGAACGCTTGTTAAGGGACAAAGGGAACGATAACCAAAAAATGCCAAGAAAACTAAATAGTGATTGTTTAGCGAGTCGGGGAAACGGATTGGGATTTCGTCTAGTACCCAAGGATTCGGGACACAGCCCATCATCCGGATCCAATAGGCCATCCCCATCAATTTTACCGCACAAAATCAAATCGATTGTTTGGTATATTTGTCAATCCAGTTTAGCACCTTGGATTCGTTAAAATCGTTCGTGTACCTGTTGGGGCATTTCGTATTATACTGGTGAACTGGTTCTCCGGCTTGTCGAATGTCTGATCCAAAGTCCATCAGCCCAACACTTTCCACACTCTCTAATTTTTTGTGTGACATCTGGCTCCTTTATATTGTTTCCATCTTTCTATACCAATGTTCAATTAAATCGTTTCATTAGTTCTGTAAGACGTGTTAAATTCCTAACAGAACAGCAAAAATCGACACGACGAATGATGTGACCAAATAGACTGGCCCGTCCAGCACGGCATAGATATTAATTTGAATGACAGTTTTGGTACATGTTAATAGTGAGAAGGTTATTTAAGGGTTTATAGTGAATTTTAGGCACACGGGATAACTGAAGGGGGTCTATTTGCTTACGAACCTCTGTTGCACAGGATCGTGGAGAGCAAAGTAGTCCTGTGGACCGTCGAATCATAGTATAGCCGATCCCCCCCGTCTTTATCCGAGCGCCAAGAGCAGA
>JADBJO010026043.1:17500-22995 GCA_016801955.1 Conus betulinus | reverse complement strand
AGAATTTGCGAAGTATGTCGCAGAAGCGAGCACATTTCGTAAAAAAAAGCATATCACGAATGAGTAAGATAATCACTTCCTCAAAGGTACATTTGGCTCAGTAGTTATGTTTATAACCTGATAGTCTAAGTCAATGGTGTATTGTGTTTGTGCGCGCGCGCGCGCGTTCGCGTTTGTGCGTGCGTACATGTGCTTTGTGCGTGTGTGTGTTTGTGTGTGTGTGCGTGCGTGCGTGGGCGTGCGCGTGCGTGTGTGTGTGTGTGTGTGTGTGTGTGTGTGTGTGTGTGTGTGTGTGTTTTGTGCGTGTGAGTGTGTGAGTGTGTGCGTGCGTGCGTGCGTGCGCGCGCGCGCCGTGTGTGTGTGTGTGTGTGTGTGTGTGTGTGTGTGTGTGTGTGTGTGTGTGTGTGTGTGTGTGAATTGGTGAGTGTTTGATTCGTTTGATCTTTTTTGTAACAGTTATATGTCTAGGAGTTCTTGAAACATTACAAGGGAAGCTTTTGCATTTGTTTTTTTTAGTCGCTGTCGTGCTCTGCTGTGGCTAGATATGACTCATGCCAACAGGGCATTTTGCTAATGGCAACCAAATGTGTGTCAGTGTCAGTCTCTTTCTCCCCCCCCCCCTCTCTCTCTCTCTCTCTCTCTCTCTCTCTCTCTCTCTCTCTCTCTCTCTCTGTCACACACGGCTTCTTCAAAGGATTCTCTGTCACACACGGCTTCTTCAAAGGATCTAATGGAATGTTTTTTTCAAATTCAATATTTGTTGTCCATTTTTATGTGTAAAACAACTTCGTAATACAAGAAAAAATACACAAAAAGACAAAAATGTAGAGCAGTATGGGAGGAAGAATACGGGGGGGAAGAATACGGGGGGAGAGAGAGAGAGAGAGAGAGAGAGAGAGAGAGAGAGAGAGAGAGAGAGAGAGAGAGAGAGAGAGAGAGAGAGAGAGAGAGAGAGAGAGAGATTTGATTCAGGAAAGCGTATGGCCTTATTTGAAAAGTGGCGATGTACAAATGTTATATAATGAAACGTTCAGTGATATGAAAAACCAGCGTGCAGTTCTCCAGATCCCCTTGCTATATTTGCATGTCTTCTAATTTCTAAAACTTTACAGAAATATAACCAGATTCCCCAGAATATACTACCGTTTTGATTCCAAACAAACAAGGAAACATGGATCAATAGATCGATGTGCACATTGTAACGACGAATGAATAATCTTGACTAAGGTCACGGAGAACAGAGGGACAGAATAAGGGATGCAGTTTGTCTTCGTTCAGACCAGATTCATCAGAATAAAAACCGTAGAGACAATCAGTCTCTGTTGCCCTAATTGGAATAGTTTTTTGGACGAGTCCACATACTCCAGACCCACGACGTGGATTCTGATATACCATGGATCATGACTTTACCTATAGCGGTGCAAATAATGGGTTTGGCTTGGTTTATTTTATTATTTTTATCCATTAACAAGCACATACTTCACCATGCCAAGATTCTACCCATGTCAGTGGTTGAGAGGAACTATTTTCTTTGAACCCTGGATCCTGAGATCTGGACTTCTTTCATCGTGGTAAAGGGCTGTAACCTATGATACTAAAGCTGCCGCAAAAGCCCAGTAGTCAGGAATCGCATTTACGAACTTCCTGACCTTCCGGATTTCCATCGTCCGAGTCTTGCTTGTTCAAGGGTCCTCAGTGGCAATGTCTAGGTGACTAATTGGGCAAATGTACCACTGAGACTTGACCACCCGATCGAGACTTCGCCTACGCGACTGAAATGTGCTTCATATAGGATGCAGACAAAATACTGCTGCTGCAAAAAATGCAGAGTTGGTCTTTGTGACAGGCTCTTCTAAACACAGCTGAACTAAAATTACCGACATTATCAACAGCTTCTTATAAAAGGTAATATAGTCAGTTACCAAGAAGTTCGCATTAAGGTATCTCATCAATCTGAAACACGATCTGAGCTCTTTGATACATGTTCAGCATTTCATTTTCTTCAGATTTTTCTTTTGGTGCACAAGTCAACCTTTTTTTTTATTTTCAGATGCTTGGAAGTTTTTTCACCAGAAAAAAGTCGTTTCTACGAGAACCATTAAATACAACTCATTTTGATTTTCTTGGATTTTAGTACAGTTTTAAACCTGAAACACATCATCAGACACACGATCCTACCTAAATCCTTAAACTTTCTCCTAGAAAGGGTGCGTTATCTGTAGAATAATCCACAAACACGAATGTTCGTGTCAATTCTGTCTGATATCTAAGCCGCCAAAGAAAATGAGATTCGGTCTCTAAAGAGTTGAAATGAACTTGTTCTCTGATCAAAGTAAAAAACAAAACTGCAATAACTATGGATGATAACAGAAAGAAAACAAAAGGAAGAGAAGAGAATTGAATATTTATTATACATTAAAATACTAATTAATAGCAAGCACTGATAAACAAAAAGACATGATGTTCACTCCAAGGATGTTGACAGAGGAAGAATATTCAGAACTATCTCTCTTTGTCTCTTTCTCTGTCTTTCTCCCTCCTTCCCTCCCTCCCTCCCTTTCTCTCTCTCTCTCTCTCTCTCTCTCTCTCTCTCTCTCTCTCTTCTCTCCTTCTCTCTATCTATCTATCTAGTTCGATTAAAGACTAGTCATTCTATGTGTCTAATTTTATACTTCAACAAAGCAGAATGGTATTTCTTTTAACATGACATGAGATGATTGTTACCAGCACACACACACACACACACACACACACACACACACACACACAGAGAGAGAGAGAGAGAGAGGAGAGAGAGAGGAGAGAGAGAGAGAGAGAGAGAGAGAGAGAGAGAGAGAGAGAGAGAGGGTAGTGGTTGAGGTGAAGGGGGTGGATGGAGAGAAGCGCGTGGGAGTTTTTTTTTTTTTTTTTTGGGGGGGGAGGGGGTTGAGAGGGGAGTTACAAGAAAGGGCGACGACTCGCTAGTTTCAGCGACGGTTTGAAGAGAACCCTTCCTCCCACACAAGTTGAAACTGGGCACCATCAACAGTCTGGATAAGTCACAAACACCCCCCCTTATTGAGAAAATATCTAAAACCAAGCGTACTCAACAGGCAGCTTCAGTAAAAAAAACAAAAAAAAAAACCTCGTAGACTTTTGATTTCTTCACAATGTTTTGTAGCTGGGCAATACTATCCTAACCTGACACTGAAAGCTGAGAATTTGATGGCTAGAGAAGACGGTCGTGTATTTCACCATAAAAAAACAAGTCACTTTTGCCAGACATCCACAAAATACATTTCGTTTGTATAATACTGCCATTCCCATCCCCACCCCCAAGTGTTTGCTAGTGGCCCAACTGTCATTATTTTCACACGACTACTTGGGAGTTTTGCCTGACAATATTTACATCTGGACAACGTACCCATGGTCTGAAAGCAAAATTTTTGATAGCCGTACTAAACCCTGTAGATCTTATACAAACAAATCGTTAGACTCAGATGTAATATATATATATATATATATATATATATATATATATATATATATATATATATTTTCTGTAGTATTGCTGTTTCCACTGAACATGAATGTTAAGTACAATCCACTAAATTTAGAGTTATGTTGGCCCTGTCTTCTAAAGAATTATCAGCACATTGCAGCACAGGATTTCTTAGTGCCAGGGAATGCAACGTGTGGGTGGAATTCATTCCAAATTTTAGTTTAAACATACTTACTAGTATAGTTTACAAACGAACAAGACTCAACACCTTAGTGACCTTTTGAGGACAAAACTTGAAAAGCCCTATTCGAAAGTTTGAAACAAACGACAGGGAGTAGTCACACAAGCAGGCTACAGCCTAATATCCTCTGATTGATCCAATTATATTGGTCCTTTTCCTGAATGCCTTCCTACGCACCGGTGTCAATCAAAGACATGCTTTACACAAACGACAATGATCTAAAAGGGAATTAATTACATCGGGCGGAAAGACAGAGGGCGTCCTTTATTAATCTCTTTTTTTTATAACACGTCCGCAACATTTTCATGACGAGACAGGAGAAGATTGATGGCCAATGTGCAAGTTCCACTTACCCAAAAAACGATACCACTCTGAAAACACATGCCTTGCCTGATGTGATGTCTGTCGTGTTGAACAGACGTAGGGCAGACTGTGCTATTTTATCTTACTCACAGACTGAGTCTAAGGCTGATTCTTTTTAGCATCACATCACAGGTTTTTTCTCATGTAACTGCTGACGGAGAAATATATACTTAGGAACAGCAAATTGCTTTCCTGCCAAAAATGCACACATCGTCGTCCACGGAAACTAGCTTCCTAAATCACTTCCTGCAACACAGAAAACCTGCCTGTTAACAAGGAGCAGCGTTCTTCTCTTAGTTTTCCAGAAATGTTTTTTTTTTCCGCTGACTTCATCTCTCGTGCCTCTCCAAAGGCATTACCCCCATGCTGTTCCGTCTAGCTCTCTGTCCATAGCCACACATTGGCTTGTGCAATCGCTGCCTCAGCACTGGCAATCCACAGGGAGCAGTTAATATCAAGATGTTATGAGACAACTCTTTGCTCCATTCGGTGACATTCAGTGCCGTCTGTTCGTTTAAATCCAGCGTACACAGGGCATCTCTAACTAGATCCCCTTCAGATAACAGTAATTTCGCAGTCATGGAGCCAACAGAAGTGAATACTGCCCCCCCCCCCCCCCCTCCCCAGCCCTCCTCTGTAGGGCGCCACGATGTTCGTCCAACCACCACCACCACCCCATCCTCACCCCCACCCCCACCCCCATCCCATGAACGTGCTGATACTGAAGACATCGACATGAACCCAGCAAGGGCTCAGGCCTGGAGAGGAAAGTGAACTCAGCAAGGACACAGACCCGGAGAGGAAAGTGAACTCAGCAAGGACACAGACCCGGAGAGGAAAGTGAACTCAGCAAGGACACAGACCCGGAGAGGAAAAGTGAACTCAGCAAGGGCACGGACCTGGAGAGGAAAGTGAACTCAGCAAGGACACAGATCTGGAGAGGAAAGTGAACTCAGCAAGGGCACAGACCCGGAGAGGAAAGTGAACTCAGCAAGGGCACGGACCTGGAGAGGAAAGTGAACTCAGCAAGGGCACGGACCTGGAGAGGAAAGTGAACTCAGCAAGGGCACAGATCTGGAGAGGAAAGTGAACTCAGCAAGGGCACAGATCTGGAGAGGAAAGTCAAACTGAAGTTAGCACGAGAGCTGAATACAGAGTTTCAGTTTCCTTCTCTTTTTTTCTTTTTCTCTCTCTGCTATTCAACGAAGATCAGTATGATGAAAATGATGCTGTGTAATTCCATTGTGGTCAGACACTACACGACAGAGGTTAACTCTAAGCTCACTGTCATAGAACACCTCGGCATCAGACAGGCCCGAGAAATACACACACACATGCAGTGTTAGATAGGAACTGTCAGCAACACTCTCATACAGGCATCCATCAAGAGAAGAAGTTGACTGTGTAGTT
>JADBJO010026043.1:7500-10000 GCA_016801955.1 Conus betulinus | reverse complement strand
GATGATAATGATGAGGATGATGATGATGATGATGATGATGATGATGATATGATGATGATGATGATGATGATGATGGTGGTGGTGGTGGTGGTGGTGGTGGTGATGATGATGATGATGATGATTAGGAGGAGGAGGAGGAGGAGATGATTATGATGATGATCATCATTATGATGCTAATTAAGAGGACTTTAGATGGTGCCGATCTTCAGTTAGAGACAATGCTCAGAGCGCTTTACAATCCACACTCTTGTTTACACACAACGGGCTGACTACCTAGGTAGAGCCAACTGAAGAGCTGCCTGCTGGCTTTTAATCTTTTCCCGTGATTCAGTCTGTCAGTCACTCGGTATTTTCGTTTTTCGCCGCGTGCTATGTATACTGTGTCCTCCATGCCAATGACCAAACTGACCTGCACTTTTGCAAGTTGGTAATGTGATTCTACGTGTGTGCAAGGTGTCACGCGTGCGCACACACACACATGAAAGCTCTGTTTATAGTCTCATTTGAATGACTCTCTGGGAAGTGGAATCAGATCCAACGTTAACTCCAAAGGAAAAATCCCCCTGTAACAAGACGGCCCGTTGGAGATTCGAACCTACAACCCCAGGATCACCAGGATTACAAGTCCGGCGCTCTATGAGCTGAGCTATTCCGGCCCCCGATACCGTTCAGTTTCCACCAGGCTCAAGAGATCGTAACTTTAGGCCCCGGAGATGCAGCGGAAATGCAAGAAGATTCAACCCTAAGTACGAGCATTTTGGAGCAGAACGGTCTCCCATACTGTGTCTTTATGCAGACCGGGCCAGTCATGCCGCGGTCATATATTGGGACAGCTGCAGGCATTTTTTGTTGACATGAATGGGCAGAAGGACTGGCGTTGATACCCACACACTGGGATTGGAGTGGCAGACAGCGGGAGGAGGCATGGCAATCTGTGTGAGGAGCAATGAGAGAGAGAGAGAGATAGAGAGAGAGAGACGGAGACAGAACAGAGACAGAGACACAGAGAGAGATAGAGACAGAGACAGAGACTGAGAGATAGAGACTGAGAGAGGAAATAGAAAGAGACAGGCAAAAAGACAGACAAACAGACAGATAGATAGATAGATAGATAGATAGATAGATAGATAGATAGATAGATAGATAGACAGACAGACAGAGACCAACACAGACAGAGAGAGAGAGAGAAACCAACAAAGAGAGAGAGAGAGAGAGAGAGAGGGGGGAGATGGAAACAATGAAGGGAGGAAGGGAGGGAGAAAACAATCAAAAGGTTATCAGACAGGAAGTGAAAGAGAAACCAACATCAAGGGAGAGAGAAGCTTGCTTGAAAGAAAGATTTCCCTAAAAGTACTTCTCTTATTATAGTAGACCCCGGCAAAGGTTTAGCCCACACACACAGAGACAGCCAGCAGCAAGCAACATGCGCGACGTGGAACTCGCTACGCGGTTCCATTTTCATAACAATATTACTTATTAATGGTCCATCTCTCTCCCAGGCGGAGAAATCAAACACAGGAAAAAGGTGTGTAGAATTCTCCTGTCATTCTGTCCCAGCATCTAGTTTCCTCAGTCAGCTAGCTCAGGCTCAAATTGCGCAAACCTAATTTCTGATGATGTTTGTTCTCGTTCTCTATCCGTAATACTTATTCAAAACTGTCGACCACCAATGCAGGCATCGTCAAATTTGGTTTCTATTGATTGCAATTCTTTCGTGAGAATAATATGTCAGAGAGAGAGAGACAGACAGACTGACAGACAGACAGATAGACAGACAGATAGACAGACAGACAGACGGACAGACAGACTGGCAGACAGACAGACAGAGGGGGGAGCAGTTGGTGGAGGGGTGTAGGTATGTGCGTGAAAGGTCTACTGCAGCTAAAAAAAAAATCTTATCACGGTCTGAAGTCCAAAATGGTTTCAGCCAAAGAAGAACCGTGTGCATTTGAGTATCTAAATCAATTTAGACTTGTATCAGAATTGACTGAGGTTATCTTGTATTGCATCGTTTCCCAATGAAAGCGGGTGTCCAGAACTGTGATACTTTTTACAACGTTTATTGCATTTGAAGTTCATTTCAATTCATCACTCCAGAAACGGTTTGCTCACTAAATTTCAGTATATTAGCAAAATGAAAGAGGCCAAAACACATCGTTTTTTACCTAAGCATTTAAGCAAAACCTGGTCAGAGATTTTAGTATGGTCGAAGCATTTTCATTTTTCAAGAACATTTGAAAAGATTGTTCGGTGTGACTTTTTTTGTCCAATCGTAAACCGAAACAAAAAATAAACTAAACATCTCAAAAACACTAAATTACTGATATTGTTTTATAGCACGTGGGCCAAAAGACTGATAATACTGAAGCTGAATACGTTTACGCTTCTATAACGTGCATAGATACAGGGTAGGAAAGGATCATTGCTTTATAATCTTTAGATAAAAGCATTCACAAAGACACTGACAGACTGACGAACAGAATGGATAGCAGAGAAAAAA
>JADBJO010026042.1:17500-22997 GCA_016801955.1 Conus betulinus | reverse complement strand
CCGTGGTCAAAAATGTGTTTCCCCTCGCTCCAGACAAAACTTCTGGGCCGATCTTTCTGAAAATTTTTGTAGGTATGTTCATTATGGGTCACGGCTGATGCCCGATGTTTTATTTTACCAGAATAGCCGTTGCTAACAGCTAAAACTGCCCAAACTTTTTTTTTCGTCGTCTTTCTTGAATATCTAGAAAATGATCATTCAAACAAAAATGACGTCAAAGCTTCTTTGCGTCATAAGCCAAGTGACGAAATACATTATGACGCATGTTTGATTGTGACGTCGTATTCAAGATAAACTGGGAGTACGTGTATATGCTTTGCATCTTGTTTCGTCTTTGTGTTAAGATTCCTTCCCTGCTTCCGACGAGAGTCCTCTGAGTATTCTTCTGTTTGAGATTCTATATAGAGTTTGGGCAGAATATGAATGGCTTCAGATGATGAGAGAGGGATACCACAAATCAAAACCACCATAGATGTTTCTTGCTGTCACTTTTGCATAAACCGCAGTTTAAAATCATTACCAAATAGACCTGAATGCCCAGAGACCAGTAATAATGCTATAATGAGATTCCCGCGTAATCAGCTATCGGATGAGAAATTGTTATTTCACACGAAATATCCGATCGGCTTTACTTTGATTGATATTGCAGAGCTGTAGGTGCTGATTTTCAATCCGAGAAATAGAAATTATTATTGCTTGTGAGGTAGGCAGTGAATAGCAAGGGCTTATTGCCCTCAAAACGCAAATGATTCAGCTATGAAAATTGAACATCATTTTGTAATGGAATTTTACCGCCTCGGCTTAAGGCTGTGTCACACCAATGACCTAGGCTAGAACACCAAGGCTACATCAAAATGTTGTTATGCTCTGCATAGTTATGTGGGAACTGTCTTCAGCCGTGACAAGCTCCTAGCGTAACATTATCGGTCCCCCAAATCCCCCGAAGTCGGAGTGTGGCTGCCCACGTGGCGGGGTAATCAAAAAAAACGGTCACACACGTAATGTTCTCATCCCCAGCTGATGCATTTGTACCATAGCGTTCAAGTACTTCGGCTGTTCGAAAGATCCCTGGAGTCTTTTAGCCAGGGTACGACAACAACATGTGGGAATTTCTTTCAGTTAGAAATGATAATACGAAAGCTGAAACTGAACCATCTGTGAACATGTGTAAATTATGTGAGCCATGTATATCGTATATCAGATCCTTGGTAAGAGCTTTTAGTAAAAGAGGATTATTAATTTACTGAGATCCCCGCACGAGTGTATAATTTAAATCTGTTCTGTCAACCAAGGAGGGGTTTGGATGAGTGGTAATACAGTCAAGAAACAAATTGCGGATATCAAAGGAGAAACATCATCATGCATGGAAGTCTAATAATACGTATCTCTCTGCTCAAGAGAAAGCACAGGAGCAAAAACGTTAGCTTTGGAAAAATAGAGCAAACACCACCTTTCAGCCTGGCTCATCTCCAAGTCTGCCCTGTCCACACTGCAATAGACTTTCATGCAAGGATCGGCCTGATCAGCCATCTTCGAACACATACCACCACCCAGAGCAGAAGTCGTGGTCATCTTCGCCTGCGAAGGACAAAAACAGGTACCACGCCCAGTTTAGTTAGAACTGAATGTTTTCGATGTTTCTTCCCCTCACTGTAAACTTGAAGGTACAAATCAGCCCATGATTGTTCAAATGTAACACTCCAATTTTTTGTTGGTTAAATGAACTGGCGCCCATCGGGGAAGGTCCGAGGCAGTTTTAAGACTGTGAAAAAAATTACTTGTTAACTTATGTGTAAACCAGTCTTTGATGCGGTCCCCCCCCCCCCCCCCCCCCACCCCCCCCCCCCCCCCAAAAAAAAAAAAAAAACCCGAAAAAAAAAATGCTTCTTGGCCATGTGACAAAATGGAGCAAACTAACCCTGAAGCAACACCGATCGATTTTCAAGAAAAGCAAGATTTTCTCGAATCATTGATATTCTGTTAACGGCACAGTGATATTGAATGGATTCTTGTGAATCGTTTGTCTACTTGGCATCCGTGTTGCGGACTGGTCTGTATAGAGTTGATGGTGTTTTTGAGAGATTATAAAGGTGTTTCCCAGTTAGACAAAGGCTGAACATTCAGTGAGGAAGACGTTCTTGATTGCCCTGATTTGGGGGGTAGCAGCAGCTAACATAGAATCATACGACCTGTCAGCTTTTTGCATCAGCATTCTGTTTGGGTCCTATATCAGAAGTTGTAGCTGTTCCCGGGCTATCCTTCAAGTAGGGACATATGAGAAATGCGTTTGATTTTTTCTCTCTGCTAGAACTCTGGCTTTGTACTCTGGACACCTGAAGTAAGACGCAGAGTGACCTTCAGAGAACAATATATGCATTTCTTTTTATTTCATTATTTATTTGTTTATTTATTTATCTATTTATGCGTGCGTGTTTCTCTCTCTCTCTCTCTCTCTCTCTCTCTCTCTCTCTCTCTCTCTCTCTCTCCTCTCTCTCTCTCTCTCTCTCTCTCTCTCTCTGTGTGTGTGTGTGTGTGTGTGTGTGTTGTGTGTGTGTGTTGATGTTGTGATAAGTCTGACCGTATCGACCACACAATCTGTTTGTCATGGCGCACACCTTTGGTATGACCCAGTTTGTTGCCGTGGGTGCGGCAGACTACAGGTAAGACGAATGGGCTAACGGTCAGCTTCTGAACATCTAGAGTTTTGTGTGTGTGTGTGTGTGTGTGTGTGTGTGTGTGTGTGTGTGTGTGTGTGTGTGTGATTTTAAGGAAAATATTGTGCCATTAAATGAAAAGAAAAGTAATTTCGACGGCTTCTTCTTCTTCTTCTGCGTTCCAGAGTCATGACTCATATCTCCAGACCAGTTTGTTGGATGAAGGCTGCTGTTGTCTTCAGATCCTCCATCGTGCCCCAAAGCTTTGCCGCAAGCGTGGCTGCGTGTGGCCAGCACAGTATCCGTGCATCCTGGTAAAGGGGGCAGGACTGAAGAATGTGCTCGGGGTTATTGGGCCTGTCTCACAAGGGCAGCCAGGTGCGTGCGATAGCCCAATACGATGGAAACGGGCTCGCAGACGGCAGTGACCCCGCTCTACGCTGCCTTCCACTGGGTCCAAGAGCCACCAGAGCCCCAGTCGCTGAGGCGAGCCCCTTTGAGGCTGAGGGCCCGGCACCTTCCCCGCCTGGCATTGGTCCACGGGGACGACACCACATCGTTATATTAGTCTGGGTTAAAGTCATGATAATTTCTGGGTTACGTGTGTGCCCGTTCACCAGACAATGGTTCCCCACACTGTGCTGCAAGAGCACAGTCGGCATCACTCTGGTTTCGTTGGGTGGCCAGCAGTCGAAATCTACGGGCTATGGTGTGGCTCGGCCCTGGCCAAGTTCCTGGATGGCCGTCGCATCTGTTGCATCCATGCTGACGCCCTGCACTGTCCAAGCTGCTGTTGTGTCTTTGATGCCGGGTTTGGGCATATCTGCCCTGCCGCCAACTCTGACCAGTAGCCCCTTGAGAAGCTTGGATGAGAGCTCCTGGGGGCTATTTGACCCGATAGCTAGGGATGTCATTTAGTCTGGACCTTCACCCCCGACCTGCCCAGCATTGTTGAGCCTGTCTGGTGTAGCTCTGGGGATCAACAGGCCACACAAGCCCGATCCGCATGTGCGCTCTTTTGCATAGGTGACGGCATCCTTTTAGCATTCCTAGTTTCTGTTCTGTTGACAGATTTGACTTTCGTATGTTCCTTTTCGACATCTGTAAGGCTGATGTCAAAAGGAACAGGTTAGAGGACTCCCTCAGTCAAATTGGAAATGAAAATGAGGCAGGGAACAGTAAACAATAAACAAGTGGGGTAGTCTTTGCTCCCATAAGGAAACCCTAACACAGAGTAACTATTATTCAAGACTGGCACAGCCCTTTTAAACTTGAATAAAGTCAGACAAATACAAAGACGAACAATCTAATAGTGGGGGAAAACAAGCGCAGGCCAACAAAACTAACTTAAATGGGGGGGGGGGGGGGGGGGGTCTTTCATAGTAATGACTTGGCAAAACTTTGAACTTACGGGGGGGGGGGGGGGGGGGGGGGGGGGGGGGGTTCAGCAGGAGGTTGAAGATGTAAAAACTGGGAAAATGAAATTAAGAAAATATGAAAACTCTTCACTGGCTGCCTAAGGGAACCATCGCAATCCCTTTTAAAGGCAGATATATTTGTATTGCCTGCTCCGAGGCCTTTCGTCCGCTGGGTCGGAAACTCTTCGCTGGCTGCTTTGGGGGTGCTATTGGATTCTTTTTTGCACCCTTGGTGGTGAGAACACCACGGTATTATGGACTGTGGTGTGTCTCTATTTGACGCCAGGAGCGCAGATACAGCCAGCCGTGTCTCCCTGATAAGTTTTCCGACCCAGCGGACGAAAAGGCCTCGGAGCAGGCAATACAAATATATCTGCCTTTAAAAAAGGGGATTGCGATGGTTCCCTTAGGCAGCCAGTGAAGAGTTTTCATATTTTCTTAATTTCATTTTCCCAGTTTTTACATCTTCAACCTCCTGCTGAACCCCCCCACCCCACCCCCCCCACCCCCCCCCCCCCCCCCCCCCCCCCCCCCCCCCCCCCCCCCCCCCCCTCCGTAAGTTCAAAGTTTTGCCAAGTCATTACTATGAAGACAATTTAGTTGTTGGCCCTGCGCTTGTTTTCCCCCACTATTAGATTGTTCGCCTTTTGTATTTGTCTGACTTTATTCAAGTTTAAAAGGCTGTGCCAGTCTTGAATAATAGTTACTCTGTGTTAGTTTCCTTATGGGAGCAAAGACTACCCCACTTGTTTATATCCCTCAGTCAAGACATCAGGAAAGAGAACATTAGATCATAATGTCCAGATGGGATGATTTTATCGGGCAGTTCTGCTGGCTAGTAGATGTACAGCCAATCAACCGCTTGCCCGACGACAGCTGTTTTTGGATCGACAATGGGTCCGATGATGCTGATTTTTTTTTTTTTTTTTTTTTTTTTTTGACTATGAAATTTTTAGTTTTCTGGCATGAGTTGATTTTGTGGGCAAGACTGACCACATCGACCACATGTCTGTTTGGGTCGGCATACACTTTTGGTATGACCCAGTGACTGTAACCAGGGATCCTTTTCAGAGGGTACATAATACCTCACGGAGAAGAAGCATGGCCGTGTCTAGAGTTGTGGTGTTTTCACCTGCCAACGGAACAGCAACGAGTGAGGCTGCGGGATGCAAAGACGGTGCTTTTTATGGTGGCGTCTTTTCGCCGGTGGGCTCATGCAGTCATGACATATGGGCTGATACACCCTGGGGACGCTCCCGTAGAAGTTCTGTCATGTCACGTCCAGAGGCCATCACACAAACTGCATCTGCCATGGTGTGATTATGTCCCTTGATGTCTCTATGGTATGCCTTGTGCGTGCGTGCACCTGTGTGAACACAGCGCTTCCAAAGGTGGTGCAGGATTCCTCCCAGCTGGTTGGTCCGA
>JADBJO010026042.1:7500-12500 GCA_016801955.1 Conus betulinus | reverse complement strand
GTTGTGTTTGGGGACTGCTTAATGTCGAGTTAATCCATGTAGTGCAGCATCACAGTGTTTGCATGCTTCACTGACTCCGTTACTGAACTAATCATGTACAGTCCAATACTCTAAATTGGTCACTTTGCTGAATGTGTATTGATTATTGTGTTTGGGAACTGTTTAAGACAGAATTATTGACGTGATGCTCTATCATGGTATTTGCACACGTCACTTCCTTGACAAATCAAAACATAGTGCACTACTGTACATAGCACAGTCATTACAGATCTTGACACAAGCATACCAGTTAGCATAGAGAACACACTAGTACATGTTATTTTCTAGTAAAAGTACCATCATTGCTCAAAACTGATATGATTGTGAATTTAGAAGACAGTTTACTGATGACAAGAATTCATTCTTTCAAAATCAGGATCAGAATTGAGCTTTTAACTTTGCAAGTGGTGCCAGTAATGGACCACTGACACCAGTGATATTAAAACAAACAAAAAAAGAAGTAAAAAAGATCCTAAGTAATTATCCTGAGCAAGAATTCAAAAACCCTACAGCTGAAAGTGTTGAGAGTGTTCATGCTAGATCGAATTATGATGGAAAGCAATGTTGTTAATGCATGCTTTCAGCCAAGGTAAGCACTGTCCATGGTGAGTGTGTATTGCAGTCTGTGGTGTTGTCAAGTTTTAGAGGATTGTGTTCCTCAAGGAACATGTTATTCAAGGAAAAAGGCATTACGTAAGTCAAGTAAGTCAGGGTTGTTGGATAGTCTGGTTCCAGTAATGGTATCATCCATTGGATAGGCTAACTGATGCGGACTCAGTGACTAAGCAGTTACTGTCATCAGTGGCTAATCTGCACAATGTGAGGTAGCAGATAGTGCAGTGTCTTCTCTAGCAGGTTGTCTGGTGACAACCAGATATTGATAGCTTCCTGTGGATTGCCTGAATAAGCTGTATTGAAGTAATGCAGCTGAGGCAGCATGGAATATGAGACAGTAATAAAAAAGGCTTATAATGTTTAGAATGAATTATGTAAAGCTTCTGTTCCATAGTCATTTCCTTTTAAAGCCAGGTATTACTCCCTGTTTTTCTGATTACATAGCTACTGAGATGTAGATTGTATGACAAGTGAGGGTGAGAAGGCTTCTGAAAGTGATAAAGGTGAATTTGACACTTTTGTTATGCAAAAGAAAACAAGCAAACGAAAACACCGTACATTCATGCATGCATGCACACACACACACATACACACATACACACACACTCACACACACACCACACAACACACACACACACACACACACACACACACACACTCACACACACACACACACACACATAGGCACACACACAGATATACACACATGCTCTCTCTCTGTCTCTCTCTCTCCTCTCTCTCTCTCTCTCTCTCTCTCTCTCTCTTTCTGTCAATCAGAGAAACAAACAGGATAACGTTGTTTTCTCATTACCCTGCTTCTCTCCCCTACATCCACCTTCAATTTAAGAAAATGATATGTAATGAGATGATACTAATATTTTGAATTAAGGTTGTTCATGTTACCTGTTACATTGTTGAATTTGGCAGCAGATGGAATGCAGCAATCCACTAGTGTAGTGAACTAACAGGTTAGACTGGATGCTTTAAAAAAAAAAAAAAAGAGAGAGAGAGAGGGGAGAGAGAGACCGAGAGAGAGAGAGAGAGAAGAAATAAAAGAAGAAAGGTTCTTCTTCTGTGTATGCAGGCTGATACTCCTGTGGACACCCCCTGTATAGGGAGTGGAGTTTTGTGTGTATGACTGTTTTTTGTATTCCACCATTAAAGCAGCCATACTCCAACTTAGGGGAAGAAGAAAGGTTATTACTTACAGTTTTGTTGAATGTTGGATTACAAGAGAAATTCCAGATGGGAACATTGTATATTATGTCATGGCTTACATGTTTTCTTATGATTCCCCATTTGGCCAATTCAACCCATTCCTCGCAGTCCCCATCCTCCCATCTCCCTCCATGCATTTCATGACTAAGTAGTAGAACAGAAACCGGCCAGTGCTCATTTTTCATGTAAAAAAAAATTCTGGATCATTTTCCAACCCCCTTGTTGTTTAATGCTAAAAGAAGAAAAACTCTTTTAATATTTTTATTATTATTTTTTTTTTTGTTTTGTTACAGCTTTTCTGTCTGGACTTCAGCAGTGAAATGAATGAAAACACACTTCCGGTCACGAGTTGGGTGAGTGACATAATTAAACAAGAATTGATTTTACAATTGCATTTATGTACAGGCATACATACCAGCACATAATAAACACATTTGACAGATTGCCAATTGTATAAACTTACACAGAGACAGAATATTGTATGAGTATACAGCCTTTGTTCATTCAAGGCATCAGCTCCCACTGGAACAAAGGCCATCAACAACAATCCGTCAGGGCGCCCTGTCCTGAGCTGCCCTTTCCAATTCTCTGCAGGTGTGTCCCGCTCTCTTCCTCTCTGCATCCAAGTCTCTCCTCCATGAATTCCTAGGTCTTCCCCTTCTCCTCTGTCCCTGTGGGTTCCAGCGCAGAACATGTCGCATAATGCCGTTGATGGGCGCCCTCAGTGTATGGCCTATCCAACACCATTTCCACTTTTTCACCTTTTTAGAAAGGAGTAGAAAAAAATTATTCTACACAATGTTGTATACATCACACAATCACACACACATTTGTATGATGATTAGTATGGTACATATGGGCGATATTTACAGTGTGTATTTACAAAAGGCCTGAGTAATGTATGGAAATCATGTTTGATTTTGAGCATCTGACTCACACCAACAACAAATGAGTAATTAAACCATATTTATTTTGCAGAGATCAGCTGTCGGCATTACGGGAAACAAAAAAAGCCCTACGCATGTTCATAATGAACAAACATAGAATTAATCCAAAGCATGAGTTTGCTTTGGCTGTCTTCCAGGAGGATGCTGTTTGGGTTAGTATAACATGTTGTCAAGCTCTGTGTGTGTGTTTGAAGTTCCATTCCTGTCTGTCTGTCTGTCGGTTCTTCATTCTCTTTTTAAATCTTTCTTTCTGTCTTTCTCTCCTCATATTCATTCACCTTCTCCTCCTATATTTTGTCTAATAAAATTTAACGTTTACTTTTTCCCAGTTGATGACTTCTCTGCGTGATGAAGGTGAGCTATGTTGCAGGTCAAGGGATTCTCCAAGCCCAAAGACATATTGAACATCATGGACGAATTGGTATGTCAGCAGTCATTTCCTGCTGGGGATTTTGATCTGGCGCAGTTCTTCCATGTGCTGTAAGTCACTGTGGTGTAGTGTGAAGTTGTTTTAGTGCTAGTTCAATTCTTCCGTGTGCTGTAAGTCACTGTGGTGTGGTGTAAGTTGTTTTAGTGCTAGCTCAATTCTGCCATGTGCTGTAAGTCACTGTGGTGTAGTGTGAGTTGTTTTAGCACCAGCGCAATTCTGCCATGTGCTGTAAGTCACTGTGGTGTAGTTTGAGTTGTTTTAGTGCAGCTCAATTCTTCCATGTGCTGTAAGTTACTGTGCTGTAGTTTGAGTGTTTTAGTGCAGCTCAATTCTTCCATGTGCTGTAAGTCACTGTGGTGTAGTTGAGTTGTTTTAGTGCAGCTCAATTCTTCCATGTGCTGTAAGTTACTGTGCTGTAGTTTGAGTTGTTTTAGTGCAGCTCAATTCTTCCATGTGCTGTAAGTCACTGTGCTGTAGTTTGAGTTGTTTTAGTGCTAGCTCAATTTTCCAGTTCAGTTCTTCCATGTGCTGTAAGTTACTGTGCTGTAGTTTGAGTTGTTTTAGTGCTAGTTCAGTTCTTTCCATGTGCTGTAACTTTGTAAGTCACTGTGGTGTGGTGTGAGTTGTTTTAGCACAGCTCAATTCTTTCCATGTGCTGTAAGTCGCTGTGCTATAGTGCTGTGAGTTGTTTCAGCCAAAGCAGTGTATGGAGGCACTTTCTAGTTGTGATTTTAAGTGTGTGCCAGTTTTGGGTCCAGGGCAGATTGTGATTAGTGCCAGCCATAAACCTCTTTGTCCCGGTCGTGTTCAGGGGAAACAAGTGAACTATGTTTTGTTCAGAATGTGATTGTGTGCACACAGTGTGGGGGTGGTGGTGGTGGTGGTGGTGGTGGTGGTGGTGGTGGTGTGTGTGGTGTGTGCGTGTGTGTGTTTGTGTGTGTGTGTGGGGGGATGGTGGATGGGTTTTTGTATGAAGGAGAGAGAGAGAATGTGCATGCAGGAATAGCTGTGTAGGTGTGTGTGTGTGTGTGTGAGCACACCAGTATGTGTGTATAATTACGGTATGTATAATACACACACACAAAATTGAGTTTGCTAGTGCACAGAGAGATCATGCACATCATTGTTCTTGGCTGCCCATTCTTTTGCTCTCATCATCAGTCGACGGAAGTGATAAGCGATGTCACAATTTGTGCCAGGTCTCACTTCCAGAACCGTTCACCATAGTTTAGGACAAAACTGCACAACATTGACTCTTTCACTTACCTTGAAATGGTCTGACATCCACCTGTAGCATGGACGGAGACATACCCAAGAAACTTGCCAAAGGATGATTCATCTTTTTTGGCAGGCTGTGGACGCTTAGGAAGCTTCAGCCTGCAGAATAGCTGTTCTGATCTATTTGCTTTATGATCATAAGACATGGACATTTGACTTTGTACAGGTGAAATCACTTCATCAGTTCTGCTGCTTTTGTTTTCTTGGTAGAATAATGGGCATGTCTTGGGAGGACTGAATCTTCAAACAGGACTTGTTGGTGCTGAGTCCCCTGTCATCAAAATTGTTCTTTTTTTTTTTTTTTTTTTTTTTGAAAGTTCATTTGTATTGATTTGGACATGTGACCTGCATTGTCAGCCCCAAATGCTCTTGTATGAGGTGACATTAGGTGTACAACAAACAAATGTGCTGGGCCAGAATGGTTCCTCAGTGAGAACCCAAGGCTTCTTTCGTTCATTCATCCGTCATGTTGA
>JADBJO010026042.1:0-2500 GCA_016801955.1 Conus betulinus | reverse complement strand
TGTACAATTGCAAGAGATCATAAATGAAAAGGAGAAATATAAAATTACATTTTTTTCATCTCATCTTCTGTGCAACCTCAGTGGCATTGCACATATGCCACTCGTTCTGGCCTCCTGCCCACAGCTACAGCTCAGCCCATCTCGCCCCAATCCAGGCACCAGCAACCCACAGGGAGCAGTCAGTATCAAGTTGTCAAGAGGCAGCCCACCAGAGGAGACACTGCACTGCTGCCGAGTCACTTTGGTGATGTTCAGTGATACCTTTTCTGATCAAACATACCCAGGACACCACCTACTGAGCCCCCTACAGATGACAGTGTTTCTTAAGTCATGGAGCCAGCTTGAACCCCTCCGTAGGGTGCCACCCATGCCTGTCCAAAGACAAACCCCCTGTGAGTTTGCCAATACTGGTGACCCCAACTGAAAACCAAACCATAGACTCAGAGAGGTAATCATAATTCAGGTCACCTTGAGAGCTGGGCATATGGGGCCACAGAATTTTTTAAGCTGATTGATGAAGACGAGGATGATGAGATGATGCTACGGATTTCCATTCAGGTCCGAGACTGCATGACAGAGCTGTTGTTGAGCTTACTTCTGTAATATATTTCCATGTCAGCCAGGCCTGAGAGATAGAGACACCTGCAGGTTGGAAGAAGTTTGAGCAACAGTCACAGAGACATGTCCATTAAGTGGATGAAACTTGACTATGTTGCCCCAGTCTTCCTACTGAGCCCATGGCAAACTCAGCTCTGGGTAGGGGGCCAGTTTAAGTCATAAAAAATCCCACTAATACATGGTTCTGATGGGAAGCGAACCCACAACCTCCAACTGGAAGTCTGCTACGCTGAGCTGGCTGGTAGATATAGTTGACCGTTACCCGCTGGTCTTTAGTTTGTTTAACTTGAGCATGTCTGTGGTAGACAGTTTGCGAATACATGAACAACACTGCGAAAAAAATGAATGGATAATCCTCAAGGTATGTGTTAAGAACAAGACTTTATCATTCACTGAGAAAGAAGCGTGTATTGTGTTGACATTTGAATTTGCGTGTTGAGAGAGAGGAAGCAGGTGGGGGTAGGGAGGGGGGCACAAGGACATACGAATCACCAAAAAAAAAGATCTACAGTACAAAATGTCAGACATGTGTAACTGCCAGTATGTGTCTGATGACACAGTCCCCACACACATTTTCATGTTCATGGTTAAGGTGATGTTTTGCCCCAAAAATCACGATTTTTCATGATTTTTTGTTTTTTGCAGTTTTGTCAACTTGATGTGTATTTTATGGGCAAGAGGTGTAAGCCATTTTGTCTCAAAACATGCCTTTTATTGCAATAAAAAAAATTTTTCACACCTACCCTGCGTGTTTCTTTGCGTAAAAAAAAAAATCGATCGAAAAAAAAAAAAAAAAAATTTGGTCATTTTTGCACCTTAGATACGACGTTTTCTTGCCGTGAACAACAGCATGTCGTACACCGTTGAAATCGGCATTATCTCCCCTATCTGTCCCATAATATCCCGATAATCACCTTCGGGTAAATCCGTGCTGCCAGAAAGCAAAATTCAACCCCACTGAACTGCGGCCGGAAAAATTCCAAATAAGGAGAACGGCGTCACTCGGTTACTAAATACAGTAACATTACCACTTCCGGTGCATAAAACTAAATTTCTGATTGGCCAGCTTTTGACTTCCGCCGACGTGGCAGCCATGTTTTGCAAGCGTTTTCGTAGCGATCGATTGAGAAGTTTTGTCGTCGGTTGTGAGTATTTTTGAAATAAAAATGGGAAAAAGAAAGCAAGCAGCTTCAAGAAATAGGCGTTTTAAGTCGACTGCCCGAAAAAAAATCAGTTAGTTTTTGCCCGATCTGCAGAAACGAAGCGAAAGATCGCAGATAGTGGAGATTGCCCAGTCTCTCGAGAAACTGTAGAGGGAAGGGGGGGTGTTGAGCAAAAACGATCCTTTAGGCCTACCATCGACTTCATCAGCAATGCACTCAGATGGAATGCCCTAGTGCTAAGAAGTTCAAACGTTTTCATTCAAAGGTGTCTGATTCAGGGGAAAAAAATGATAGTTCAAGTGAAAATACAAATTTTGCATCACCTCGCCTTCCAACAACGATCTGCGATTTGAACGAAGTCGCGAATCTGTTTGCTGCTTTGTCATGCCCAGAATGTGGGCAGTCTGCCATAGAGTTGACATCAAAAGAAGAAGAAAAGAAAAAGGGTTTAGCTGTGTTTTTATAGGGTTGTATGTAGAAACTGCCACACCACTGTTCTTGGGGCAAACTACACTTCATCAACATTGCCAGGTGAGTCTGGTGCGTTTGAAATCACTAGGAGAGCTGTGACTGCCAGTCTCTCCTCTGTGGTTTTGGTGCTAGAAAGCTAAATAAATTTGTGAGTACTTAGATCTCCCCAGGACTTAGTTCTGAGACTTTCAAAACTCACTGTGATAAATATATGAGCCTGACTCCAATACTGAAAGACCAACTCTTGG
>JADBJO010026041.1:0-22997 GCA_016801955.1 Conus betulinus | reverse complement strand
GGGGGACAGGAAGAATGGATGAGAGGGTGAAAAGAGAGGGGTGGAAGAGGGGGAAGGGGAGGAGGAGGTGGTGGGTGTGGGGGTCTGGGGGGAGGGAAGGTGAGAACTGAGGCGGCAAGGGTAGCAGAGGAACTGGATCGATATATCATGCACGCAATTGTAGAGTAGTGTTTGTTTTCAGTGATTGCGGTGTGTAAAGATTACATCATCATTATTATTATTACTATCATCACATCATTATTATTGTCATTATCATTATTATTATTATTGTTATTATTATTATAAAGATCATCAATGTAATTACTGTTAATGTTATTGCTATGATGATGATGCTTCCTTCTGTATTGGCACAGATGCTGAATACCTCAATACGCACATTGTAAAGAGTGTCCTTTTTCAGTGTTCTGTGTTCATCATGAACTAGAACTACCGAGGACATTTGACATGTATGAACAGAAGATGTACAAACACTGACTTTTCTCCTTTGTGTCTGACAGGTCATACTTTGCCTCCTTGCAGTTGTTTCCTGTAAGTCTGATGTATAATATTGTACTGGTGTTGTATTGCAGTGTACTGTCTTGTACTGTTTGTATTGTATTGTGCTGTGTTGTTTGCTGTAGTATGGTATCGTCTGGTACAATGTACACTGCTAAACTCTTTCATATTGCATTGTGATGTATTGCGTTGCTCTAAACTGTAGTGTATTGCATAGTATTGTGTTGTTTTGTATTGTAATATGTCATAGTGTAGTGTAGTGTTTTGTAGCGGATTCTATTGTTTTGTAGTGCATTGTAATGTGTCATATAGTATTATAACTTTTGTAGCGCGTTGCTTTGAAGTGTATTGTTTTGTGTTGGATTACATTGTAGCGTATTGTTTTGTAGTGGATTACATTGTAGTGTATTGTTTTGTTGTGGATTACATTGTGGTGTATTGTTTTGTGTTGGATTACATTTGTGGTGTATTGTTTTGTAGTGGATGACATTGTAGTGTATTGTTTTGTGTTGGATACATTGTAGTGTATCATTTGTAGTGGATTACATTGTAGTGCATTGTTTTGTTGTTGTTTCCATTGTAGTGTACTGTTTTGTAGAGTATTGCACGGTAGCGTATTCCCGTGTATTGTCGTGCACTGTTGTGTTGCATTGTCATGTTTGTGTTGTACAGCTTTGTGTCGTATTACATGTATACTGCATTACGGTGCATTGCACAGAGCTACACTGTATTGCATTGAATGAGGTTGCACTGATATGTATTGTTTTATTGTGCTGTATTGCACTGCAATCCATGTACTATATATGCATTCATTTGTACCATATTGAATTGATTCTTACCATATTGCATTAATTTGTACCATATTGAATGATTCGTACCATATTGCATTAATTTGTACCATATTGAATTGATTCGTACCATATTGCATTAATTTGTACCATATTGAATTGATTCGTACCATATTGCATTAATTTGTATCTAACTGCATTAATTCATACTACTTTGCGTTAATTTGTACCATGTTGCATCAATTTGTACCATATTGCATTATTTGTACCGTGCTGTATTGTACTACACTCCTTGTACAATATTGCATTATTTGTACCGCGCTGTATTGTATTACACTCCTTGTACAATATTGCATTAATTGGTACCGTGTTGTACTGTACTGCACTCCATGTACCATATTGCATTCATTTGTACCGTGCTGTATTGTACTACACTCCATGTACCATATTGCATTAATTTGTACCGTGCTGTATTGTACTACACTCCATGTACCATATTGCATTCATTTGTACCATATTGCATTAATTTGTACCATGCTGTATTGTACTAAACTCCATGTTCCATATTGTATTAATGCATATTGTGCTATTCTCTGTTGTATTGCATTGTATGGTATTGTATTTTATTGTGTTGTATTACTGTTGATCATGATGCATTGAAAATGTATCGCATATGCCCTTACGATGATGTGAATCATGCTAAGTGTCTTTTTGGCCTTCTGATGGTGTGTGCAGGACGAAGGGAGAGTATCCAACCTGGACGAGGAGAAGGACAGCGAAAAGGGAGGCCAACCCAAGTTGGGACTGTGCATGAAATGTTGTTGACGTCAATGGACAGAGACATGCAATCTACGCTCACGGCGTCCGAGCCTGTGGGCTGCATAGTGACTTTGTACAGAACGTAGAGTAGAAAGGGTTAAGGAGAGCAGGAAGGGGGGGGGTGGGGGGGGGGGGGGGGGGGGGGGGGGGGGGGGTAAGGGGTAAAGGGGGGGAGGAGATGGAGGGGGGGGGGGGAGGAATGAAGACTGAAACCCGTGGCGCAACAAGCCGTGGAGGCCAAACATCATGGAGACTTTAGTGGTGTAGGTTTCCCAGACAGAAGGGAAATGTCTGTTACATTGAGGATTTGGGTTTCTGCTGGACTCCACGATCTATCTGTCTCTGTTTCTGCCTGTGTCTCTGTCTCTCTCTCTCTCTCTCTCTCTCTCTCTCTCTCTGTCTCTCTTTCTTTGTCTCCGTCTGTCTCTCTGTCTTTCTGTCTCTGTCTCTCTTTCTCTCTCTCTGTGTTGTCTCTCTCTCTGTCTCTGTCTTTGTCTGTCTGTCTCTCTCTCTCCATCTCTCTGTCTGTCTGTCTCTCTCTCCATCTCTCTGTCTCTGTCTCTGTCTCTCTCTCTCTCTCTTTCTCTCTCTCTCTCTTTTGTTAGTTTTTTTCCCCTTAGCTTAGGATTCAGTTTTCCGACCACCACCCCACCTCCCCTCCAGCAGGGTGACTGCAGTCGCTTTATTGAAGGAAAGAGGAGGGGGAGGGGGAGGGAGAAGGGGAGTAGACCCATTTGTTACACTTGAGTTGACTTGCAGTTGCTGTGATAGTCCAAGTCTGACTGTGTTGGTGACATTCCCATTGAAGGCTTACCTCCACCACAGCGGACACAGCCACAGAGGAGATCCCACCACTTCCCCCAGGAGAGTGGGGACAGGGGGGGAGGGGTTATCTGGCCCTTCACCCGCACCACGGGAACGCCAACAGGTCCATACAGGCAGTGATCATGGATATGACATTCGGTTGTCAAGGGAGATTTGAACTCATAACGTCCGGCGGCCAACTCGTTGCTCGTTGTGTTCGTCCGGACAGAAATCTACCGCCTGACAATCGGGGAGGGGGGGGGGGGGGGGGGTCTCCCCACTCCCTCACGGGGAGAAAATCTCAGAACACACACACATGCATATATATATATATATATATATATATATGTGTGTGGTGTGTGTGTGTGTGTGTGTGTGTGTGTGTGTGTGGAGACAGAGAGACAGAGACAGAGAAAGAAAAGAGAGATAGGGAGGGAGGGAGGGAGAGAGAGAAGTTTGTGCGTGCGTAAGTGCGTGCGAGCGTGTGTGTGTTCGTGTGTTTGAGTGTATGTGTGTGTGTGTGTGTGTGTGTGTGTGTGCGCGCGCGCGCGCGCGCGCGGGCGGCGCGTGTTTGCGTGTTTGTGCGTGTGTGTGTGTGTGTGTGTGGTGTGTGTGTGTGTGTGTGCGTACATGCATGAGTGCGCGCTTGTATTGGTGTGTCTGTCTGTGTGTCTGTGTGTGAGCGTGCGTGCGTGGGTGCAGGCGTGCGCGCACGTGCTTGCTTGCGTAGATATATGATGCAATAGTTTTGTGCCGGAAAACTTTGCCAAAATAAACTTTTTGACTTTACTATTCATTTGTGTCTGTCTGTCTGTCTGTCTGTCTCTGCTCTCTCTCTCTCTCTCTCTCTCTCTCTCTCTCTCTCTCTCCATGCGTGTGTATGCTTATGTGTGCGCGCACGTGTGTAAGTGTGTGTGTGTGTGTGTGTGTGTGCGTGCGCGCGCGCGCGCGCGCGCGCGCGATATCTATACTTTCATTTTTATTTATTTTTCACACATGTTAACAAAACGTTGATAAGATATGCAAAAAGAAAACTAAATAAATAAAAGAATACAAACGAAAAAAAAAAAGAAAGAGAAAAAAGCAAATGACAGATTTCAAGAAATACAAAGAAAAATGTTGGCAAACCCAGGCTCTCATCGTCCGACTGTCCTTTTCAACCAGAACCCAGTCATAGAGACGGGACTCGATAATGGCTCGTACTTGATCACATCCAGGTGTATTAAAGTTTTAAATAGTACCGGGCTGACCCAAACACAGTAGAAATAGGCAACTTATCACAAGAAGCCATGAGGACACATTTTCACTGGGGGAAAAAAATCTCCAACATTTTGCATTTTATGTACCAGGCTGTATTCGATGTCTTCCACTAGCGACATGTCTTCGATCAGTTAGATTCGAGAAGGTTAAGCAGTCAAGCTCTTAGAACAACTTCCATTAATGTCAGGTTTAAAGACAGCTAATGAGGAAGCAACCGTTAAACAGACTGTCACCATGACGAATTCTCCACTAAGGTACATGATGAGAACAGGACCTTTGGCTGGGATCCTGAAGTCTTTACAATGCTTGGAGTCAAATTTTACAACCACTGTAGACAAAGTACTGGATTTCAATTTGAAGAGTAATAAGAGGAAATTAAAATCCCTTTGGCTGGATGGGAAGAAAAGACAACTCACGACATTCGGATCGATAATAGTCATAAAAACTTTGGTGTTGCCCAACCGGATACATTTCTTATGTGCACTTGAAATAATTTATGAGAACTTGATACATTGGTTTGTTTTTTTTTTATGAGATGGAAAAACAGAGTATAATCAGATAAACAAAGGGGGGGGGGGGGGGGGGGAAAGAAAAAAACAGAATGAATAGAGGTGTCAGTCATGATTATGAGAAGGCTGGACAGAAAATATCACATGTACATGCCTTTCTACCGCTGTTGAAGTACGTTAGTTGAAAAACAAAAAAACTTCCTATAGTACTGTTGATCTCACATGATCATCACCCATCAGCGACTGATTAATGATGATTTTTTTCTTCCTTAAATGAGTGTATATATATATACTCAGAGGCATAAAAAACGCGAAAAAAATAGAGACAGTGCACGACTGTTCACATTGTGAACAGGACGTAAGCAATGTCGATGGCACGTGCAACATTAGCAGTACGTGGTGTCTTGGCCGGTTGTAACCTCGTAACAGGGGGTGAATGTTGCTGGGTCAGCGTTTTTGGCACGAGGAGTGCATTTGCCATGTGGACTACCTACGCCACGTGCATCAATGTGAATTGCAACTCAATGTGGCCCCGATTGTGGGGCTATAAATTTCCAACCCCCCAAAAGTACAAATTATCCCTTCCAGCGGTGCCAACATAATGCCGAGACTTTCCCGTCAAGATCGTTGCATAGCAACGGGGGCAACTGCAGGCCGGGATTCCAATGAGGCAGGTCGCTATCGCATTCAGAGTCCACATTTCCACCATCTACCGCCTTCTGGACCGCTTTCAAGCAAGAAACACCACTGATGACAGACCGAGAAGCGGCAGACCGAGGGTCACCACAGCAGCCCAAGACCGCCATCAGGCCAATCAGCAGCAGGACCGCGCGTCGCAAACTGAACACTCTGCTCTCCAATGCAGGCGTCCAGCCCGGCGACCTATCCTTACACTCCAGCATCGCCAGAACCGTCTGCAGTGGGCACAGATCCACGTGCATTGGCGCCATCAGGACTGGGGCCGAGTCCTCTTCAGTGACGAAAGCCGGTTCTGCGTCGACCCAGGCGATGGCCGTATCCGGATCTGGAGAAGAGCGGGGGAAACGCTTTCACGGATGCCAACATCACCGAAAAGGACCCATGGGGTGGTGAAAGCATTATGATCTGGGGGGCTATCGGCATGGATCGCCGTATTGGGCCAGTCATCTTCCAGAATGTGGGTCCAGGACATGGTAACGGGGTCACTGCTGTTCATTACATCGACCAAGTTCTGAGGCCCCACGTCCTGCCGCATTTCCAGCGGCATCCACAGAACCTGTTTCAGCAGGACAACGCAAGGCCGCACACTGCCCGTGCTACGCAGAACTTCCTGAGGCAGAACAACATCAATCTGCTGCCTCACCCAGCCCGTTCTCTCGACCTTAACCCAATAAAGCATTTCTGGGATGCCCTTCAGTGGCAGTTGAACCAGCTCAACCCCAGACCCCAGACAGCAGCTCAGCTTTCTGTCGCTGTGGGCCAGGTGTGGTGGCAAGTCCCCCAGAGGCAGACCAACACTCTGGTGCGCTCGATGTACCGCAGGTGCACAGCTGTGATCAATGCTCGAGGTGATCACACCAGATATTGACATTCTGCTGTTAACACAGGGTCAAGGTCAAGTTCATGTGACCTTGTTTTCTACCAGAATGAACTTTGAAAGGACACTTTTGCGGTGTTTGATTGCTTTTTCGCACTCTATTCACAGTTCAAAGGAATCGTTGGCCAAATAAATCAAAATTTCCATGCAGTTTGCTTTCGCGTTTTTTATGCCTCTGATTATATATATATATATATATATATATGTGTGTGTGTGTGTGTGTGTGTGTGTGTGTGTGTGTGGTGTGTGGTGTGTGTGTGTGTGTGTGTGTGTGTGTGTGTGTGGAATATGTGTGAAAACTTTCCACAGTTAGTCTCATTATGATCATAACTCACCCAGAATACTTTTTACATGTGGTCCCCCCCCCTCCTACACCCCTTTGTGTGTGTGTGTGTGTGTGTGTGTGTGTGTGTGGTGTGTGTGTGTGTGTGTGTGTCCGTGTGTGTGTGTGTGTGTGTGTGTGTGTGTGTGTGTGTGTGTGTGTGTAACACCTGATACCCTATTTTTTCATTGATCATTGCTATCTTTTCTCAACCAACATCAGCATATTAATGCCCACACATTATTTCACCTGTTACAATGAACATCATCCCACACCATTGTTTACTTTTCCAACAACACTATTCGCATGAACTTCCCAACCTCCCACACCCATACCCCCTACGGGATGGAGAGATATGAGCTCTCCTTCTCTCCCCCCCCCCCCCCCCCCAACATACACACATACTCTCCTCCCCCCCCCCCCCCCCCCCCCCCCCCCCATACCTTATCACCCATTAATCTTCCATCCCATTCCCTCCCTTATTAACATTACCCACACACCTTTCACAACTACCCACGCATAACTACTACCACCAACTTCCTCACCCAGTGCAATCATTTATCTATTTTATTCACTTAATTATTTTCTTTTCTTTTTTTTTAAATTACAGTTACTTTCATTTTATCCATCTATTTATTTGTTATAATTACTACTACTATCATTACTATCCTTTCTATATATGCTTAATTTTTTTTTATTATCAATTTATATATACATATATATTCCCCCCCCCCCCCCCTCCCACACTTACCACTATTATTATCCCACCTTAACCACAACCGTCACAAATATATCATACCACTCCACTAAACCAGATACACGGCCTACAAACCCCATCGTTTCACTCCCCCCACCCATAATCCCCTCTGCCGTTTCCATCCGGCAGCCATTTTTTTCTGAACACATAAGTCACTCTTCGTTCCTTGTTTGTACTGACCTAAATGTGATTTTTTCCCCCCTGTCCCACTCTGACTGTGACTCCAAGGCCACCATGTCTGTCTGGGTGTCCCTGGGTTTCAGCGTTCCTACCAGCAAGTTCAGGACCTCTGGTTCCCATGGATATGGGATGACTGTGCGTGTGAGGCCAAGGTCATCCTGAAGGCTGACCTGAAGGCTGAGGTGGATCGGCAGGTAAAGGCAGAGAGAGAGAGAGAGAGAGAGATGCGATGTCCATGGTGAGAATTGCTGAGATGGACCATGTAGTTTAGAGTCGAGGTGTTCTCTTCCTTCCTTTATCTCTCACTCCATTTCTTACGGTCAGCCCGTCTCTCTCTATTTCAAAACGTCCTCAAAAACTGGCAGAGGCGTCACCAACCTTGCCAAATGTGTAGGTAAGTGAGGCGTCACCAACCTCGCCAAATGTGTAGGTAAGTGTGTGGTTTTTTTCTGGATTTGTGTGCGTGCGTTCGAAAGTACGTATATGTGTATGTGTATATATGCATATAAGAGATGCTGTTTGCTATGGTGTGCAGGTTTAAGATTTGCTCGATGAGATTTCTGCCTTAGTTATATCTGGTCTGTTCTTCAACAATAATGGTATTACATATTGTAATCTATTCATATCTATTTAATTGTTTATTAATTTACTTATTTTCATACTATTTGTTAATTTCATTTGTTGTTTATTGTGTTTGCCTTGCTTTGCTGGCCTTACAACGTCGGAAATGTCCTGTCATACAAAGGGGAACAACTAGTGACTGAGCTCATGGCGTGAGCCACTCCCCAGTGTGTCCGACCTTGTTCCCAATGGCAGTTAGGACATCAGTGACCGCCTCTTCACCATATCTTAAGAGTTCTGCAAGATCGGTTTGATGCCTGCAGCCTTCCCCACATTAATTCAGCGATTTCGCTGCAGCGACGACTTCTTCACAAAGTGTTGGGAAATCCTCCTCATTAGATGAATCGTGTTCTGTGAACACACTTTGGTCTCCTTTCTTCTGCTGGTTTGAAAGACTTCACAGCAATAGTCCGTCCACCTTTTTCATTATGTCTTCTTCCTTTGGAAGACAGTTGCATCGTTAACCTGAATCGTTCTGGCTTTTCGTTTGGTCAAGTCTTTGACAGTCCTAAAAGCTTTCTTTGTGCTGTCGGTGTGGGACTTGCTCATTGTCCTCACGCTGTTGTTCTGTGCGGTTTTCCTGTGCGTTCTTCATTTTCTCAGTGAGTCTGATGTTTATAATGATGCCTTTCTTCCCCTCTGACTTCTTGAGCAGTTTGGAGCTCAGTCTGGAGTCGCACATCTCCACTTGACTGCCTGGGATCATGGGTTGGATGTTCATCGGGGATCATGGTTTGGATGTTCATCAGGGGATCACGGGTTTGATGTTCATCAGGGGATCATGGGTTGGATGTTCATCAGGGGATCATCGGTTTGATGCTCGTCGGCTTATTCAAAGGACCTCTGTCGTCACTTTATTGCCTGGGATCATAGATTGGATGTTCGTCGGCTTATTCTCAGGACCTCTGTTGTCACTTTATTGCCTGGGATCATGGGTTTGATGTTCATCGGGGGATGATGGGTTGATGGTCAATGGGGGATCATGGGTTGGATGTTCATCAGGGGATCAGGTGGTTCATCAGGGGGGACATGGGTTTGATGTTCATCAGGGGATCATGGGTTGGATGTTCATCAGGGATCATGGGTTTGATGTTCATCAGGGGATCATGGGTTGGATGTTCATCAGGGGATCATGGGTTGGATGTTCATCAGGGGATCATGGGTTGGATGTTCACATTTCATGGATGGACTTCTCCCAAATACATTTCTCGCTTTTGCATACATATCGAGCATCCCGTTCTATCCGCACAGTCAAAGGGGAAAAACCCATCGTAATTCCGTAGTTGCAACTACAAGACTGTTGATGAGAAAGCGTTTAGTATCACGGCTCCTCTCATCTGGAACTCTCTTCCTACTAATGCGGGTAGTCTACCAACAACGTCTCCGATTGAAACAAGCACTCTATCAACAACACTTTCCGCTAGTTTTCAGATGGGGAGCTAATGTTACACTTTAGTGACTAGAGCTCTATGTGAATGTGTGTGTGTGTGTGGGTGTGTGTGTGTGTGTGTGTGTGTGTGTGTGTGTGTGTGTGTGTGTGTGTGTGCGTGTGTGTGTGTGTTTGTGCACGCGCGCGTCACCTGCTTGTGTTGAAATGAGGTTGATGATGCGAGTGTGTGTGTGCAGAGAGAAGAGGACATGGAAGAGGGGAGGGGTGGGGGACAGGAAGAATGGATGAGAGGGTGAAAGAGAGAGTGTGGAAGAGGGGGAAGGGGAGGAGGAGGTGGGTGTGGGGTCTGGGGGAGGGAAGGTGAGAACTGAGGCGGCAAGGGTAGCAGAGGAACTGGATCGATATATCATGCACGCAATTGTAGAGTAGCGTTTGTTTTCAGTGATTGCGGTGTGTAAAGGATTACATCATCATTATTATTATTACTATCATCACCATCATTATTATTGTCATATCATTATTATTATTATTATTTATTATTATTATTATTAAAGATCATCAATGTAATTACTGTTAATGTTATTGCTATGATGATGATGCTTCCTTCTGTATTGGCACAGATGCTGAATACCTCAATACGCACATTGTAAAGAGTGTCCTTTTTCAGTGTTCTGTGTTCATCATGAACTAGAACTACCGAGGACATTTGACATGTATGAACAGAAGATGTACAAACACTGACTTTTCTCCTTTGTGTCTGACAGGGTCATACTTTGCCTCCTTGCAGTTGTTTCCTGTAAGTCTGATGTATAATATTGTACTGGTGTTGTATTGCAGTGTACTGTCTTGTACTGTTTGTATTGTATTGTGCTGTGTTGTTTGCTGTAGTATGGTATCGTCTGGTACAATGAACGCTGCTAAACTCTTTCATATTGCATTGTGATGTTTTGCGTTGCTCTAAACTGTAGTGTATTGCATAGTATTGTGTTGTTTTGTATTGTAATGTGTCCATAGTGTAGTGTGTAGTGTTTTGTAGCAAGATTCTATGTTTTGTTTGTAGTGCATTGTAATGTATCATATAGTATTATATCTTTTGTAGTGCTTTTGCTTGTAGCGTATTGTTTTGTGTTGGATTACATTGTAGCGTATTGTTTTGTTGGATTGCATTGTAGTGGATTGTTTTGTGTTGGATTACATTGTAGTGGATTGTTTGGTTGTAGTGGATTACATTGTAGGTATATTTGTTTGTTTCTTTACATTGTAGCGTATTGTTTTGTGTGGGATTCCATTGTCTTGCTGTGTTGTTGTGGTGTAGTGTATGTACATTGTAGTGTACTGTTTTGTAGTGTATTAATGTAGTGTATTGTTTTGTTGTGGATTCCATTGTAGTGTATTGTTTTGTAGTGTATTGCACTGTAGCGTATTCTCGTGTATTTGTAGTGCACTGTTGTGTTGCATTGTCATGTTTGTTTTGTATAGCTTTGTATTGTGGTACACTGTATACTATATTACGTTGCATTTGCACAGAGCAACACTTGTATGCATTGAATTAGGTTGCACGGAAAAATATTGTGTTTTTATTGTACCACACTCCATGTACCATATTGCATTAAGTTTTACCGTGTGTATTGTATACACTCCATGTACCATACTGCATTGATTTGTACCGTGCTGTATTGTACCATATTGCATTAAATTTGTACCGTGCTGTATTGTACCATATTGCATTAATTTGTACAGTGCTGTATTGTGTCACACCCCATGTACCATATTGCATTAATTTGTACCATATTCCATTAATCTGTACCGTGCTGTATTGTACTACATTCCATGTACCATATTGCATTAATTTGTACCATATTGCATTAGTTTGTACCATGCTGTATTGTACTAAACTCCATGTTCCATATTGCATTAATGCATATTGAAAGCACATATCAGTTAAAGGGTTAAACGTGATCACTTATGAAAGCACATATCAGTTTAAAGGGTTAAAGGTGATCATTTGTAAAAAACACATGTTTCGAGTCAGAAAACTGTCAGCTAACGCGAACTCACGTGCGTGTACACTGGCATTATTGTGTTATCATTGCGGGCATAGCAGCCCTGGAAGAAGAGAGATAGGAATAGTACACATTTCATGAGACGAATCACAGGATTTTGCTGCTGATGGTGCGATAGTGGGAGGGAGGAGGTGAAGGGGAGAGGACTGTTGAGGGGAGGGGGGGGGTAGGGGTACTTTGGGGATGGATGTGGGGATAATGGCGGCTCATAGCATTGATTATGTGCATGTGGTACATTAAACTGGTCAGAAATAAAGCAACTAAGAAACCACACACATACACAAAACTCGATCAGAGACTAAATAATTAAAAATCTCCCTCCCCCCCCCCCCCCCCCCCCCCCCCCCTTTGGTCCCTCCTCCCCTTTTTCTTCAATCTCTGTCCGGTTCATTTCTCTGCAGGCCCGTCAATGAAGAGTCGGGTCACGTGATTCCTCGTTGTTTGTCCACAGGTCACGTGATTCCTCGTTGTTTGTCCACGGGTCACGTCATTCCTCGTTGCTTATCCACGGGTCACGTGGTTCCTCGTTGCTTGTCCACGGTGGTTCCTCGTCACGTCATTCCTCACGTTGTTTTGTTTGTCCACAGGTCACGTGATTCCTCGTTGTTTGTCCACGTGTCACGTGAGGCCTCGATGTTTGTCAACTGTCTCCTGTTTAGTCCCTACTCCACAGTTGTTTCCGACTGCTGCTGTTATTGTGGGTCCTACCCGTGACGGGAGATAAAGGGGGTGCGCTCTGGAGGCATATAAACCTCGTCTGTCCCGAGGAGGGGGAGAACGAGGGGTCTACGCAGTGAAGACACTGTGTGTGCGCGCGTGAGTTCTGTCACACCGTGTTACCAGTCTGAGCGCTCTTTGGCAGTCAGCCTCCATTTACTCCAGGTATGTGCGTGTGTGTGTGTGTGTGTGTGTGTGTGTGTGTGTGTGTGTGTGTGTGTGTGTGTGTGTGTGTGTGTGTGTGTGTGTGTGTGTGTGTGTGTGTGTGTTTTTGTTCTGGCATTTTTCATGCAATGTTAACGTTTCTATGTAGTCACAACGACCGTCCTTTGATTTAACTAAAGTCCTATAGGTGTAGTGTACGCCAGTAATGTTTATTTCTCTTTAAACCAAAGCACCGATGTTCCATGTAAGACATTTCCATTTAAGTTTGGTATTAACCGACTTTTATATAAAACAAAATGACGCGAGTATAGCAGTGCATATGACGATGAACTATGACTAAGTTAACCTTTGCGATGTTTTTGAATATGATCTGAATACCGATTATTGTCAAATAAAGCAGAAATATTAATAACAAGTTTGACAGAAATGATTGTGCATGTAAAAATAAGAGAGAGGGAGATATGTGAGGGTGGTAGGGGAGAGGAAGAGAGAGAGAGACTGATAAACTTGATTGGCATCAGATTCTACAGGCGTAGTGCCAAAGAAACTACTTTATAGTGACGAATGGAAAATAATAAGTATACCTTAAACGGTTTGAGTATATACAACAATTGTGCGCCGACGTGCATGTATGTGTGTGTGTGTGTGTGTGTGTGTGTGTGTGTGAGAGAGAGAGAGAGAGAGAGAGAGAGAGAGGAGAGAGAGAGAGAGAGAGCAAATGTCTTTTTGAAGGAGAGAGAGAGAGAGAGGGGGGTGGAGGGAGGGAGATTAGATTTGCTTGAATTTCTTCAGTAAGTGAAAAGCCAGATGTTTGAAGCGTATACCTGATGAAAACACCAGACCACACAGGAATAGGGAATAGGGCGCCTCTGCAAGGGGGACAACAGCGACAAAAGTGTAAAAGCCTATTTCTAATTAAAAACAACTAAATATACTGAACAACTGAATGTTGAACAACTCAACTTTCGAGTGAAACATGGGCAGGTAACTACTCCCTAGTCAGGGAAGATTGTACAATGTTCAGAAGTAAAACAGGAAGCTGGGAAAAACAAATCCGATTTCAACAAGTTCACATGTGAACAAAATCCTCTAGCATCAGTGGACTGTACTATGTTCAGGAGAGAAACGGGAATCTGGGAAACAAACTTAAGAGAAAAAGTTCTATTTCACCCTACGAAAAGGACAAACAAACAATACAAGACAAAACACGACGCGTTTCGGCTTTTTGGTCTTCTTCAGGCAGGATAAACAACATTCAGGACAATGAAAACGAGCAGTCACTTAGCTCCCCAAACTGGGAGCAAAATGTACGGGGAAGACAGACATATCAACTTGTTCACGTGTGAATAAAACCTGTAGTCTCGGAAGACTGTACATCGTTCAGCAGTGAAAATGGGAAACCGGGGAAAGAAAAAAGTCCAGTGTAAACTTGTCCATATGTGAACAAATCCTGTGTTGAAAAGACTGGGGCAATGTTCTGGAGGGAAACGGGGAAACTGGGACAGAATGAAATTCCAGTGTCAACTTGTTCACGTGTGAAACAATCTGCTGGCAGCTTCCAATGTCTTGAAGATCTAGATGCATCTATCAGTGGCGTGCAGTTTCTGCAGAAAGAGAACTCACTCATGGACACTTCAGCAGCACAGACCAGCACAGACACGTGATTCCCTGCTGTACCCCTCAGATCCACAGCCAACACAGCTGACTCTAGCAAACAGGACTGATATCAACAAACGTCTTTCCATGAAGCCTCTTGAGCTAACTACTCTCTGATAACTGCCTGGCCATAACTGTCGCTCCCATGGTTACGGAGTGTCATCTGACATACCAGCTGACCATATCGATTATGTCACCCTACACGTGATCAGGGAGGGGTGGGGGGGGGGGGGGGATATTTACACTGACCAGAGGGGGGGGGGGGGGGGCCGGATGGTGCGATTAACGTCTCAGCAATGGCGGCCTTTAAACATCGTGTTGTTGACAGATCCGAAACTGGCTGGAAGTGGCGCCATGTTGTGATAAGTCGTTTTTAAGGGGGGGGGGGGGGGGGCCCCCTGACTGTTCAGAGTGGTTGACACTTGTCCATATTGGCTGGTGAACCCGAGGGAGACAGGGTCCATTGTATGGTGTGAAGCTGGTCAGTGTGTGCCGTGGAGACACAAGAGTCAGGTTAGGGACGCACAGTGTTTGTGTTACTGGGTACTTTGACAGGTAAGACTTCAGTCCACTGTTTTTCGTCTTTTGAGTTGGCGTTGCCGGATTTATTCTTGATGTTTATTCGTTTCACTTTTTGCGCAGTTCTTAATTTCTTAATTCTCTCTCTCTCTCTCTCTCTCTCTCTCTCTCTCTCTCTCTCTCTCTCTCTACGTGCGTGAATGTCTGCATGCGTGGATGCGTGCATGGACGCACGATTCTTCAGTGTGCGTGCATGCAGGTTATGGTGGGTGGTGTGACTATGGGTGTGAGTGTAGATATTACTATTATCAACTTTTCATATTTACGTACGAATGCTTTTTGATATCGTTGTAACTTTTATGACCACTGCGAAACCATTCTCCATTTGTAAGAGGACATGAATTTGAATTGAATTGAATTAATCATAAATCAATAGTTCTCATTTTGCGCTGTATTCCATTGCATTGGATTGTGTTGTGTAACGTCACGTATTTCAGAACTACATTCAGGCTGCTCGACCCAGAGAGAGTGCATAGCCACAGCTGTGTACTCCCTGTGTGAACAGACTGTGCTGACCAGCCATAATGAATGCTTTTCTGCAACGTTTGGCGAGGGAAATTCTCCTGTTGCCATGGGTTGTTTAACATGCGTTAAATGCGTGGTGCACATGGAACCTGGGTTGATCTCTCCTCTGAAACACTAGCTCACTGACCATTGCTTTAGGTCTAGAGGACAGGATGGATGGAGAGAGAGAGAGAGAGAGAGAGTGTGTTTGTGTGTGTGTGTGTGTGTGTGTGTGTGTGTGTGTGTGTGTGTGTGAGTGAGCAGTGCGTGCGTGCGTGTATGTCTTTCATGCATTCTTTTATCTGCTCTGGATCCCGGCAGATATACCCTTCAGTTTGGCTACTCGCTCGTGACACTGGTTATTCATATAGTCTTTAGCTTATTCCTTTGTCCGCTTGTTTCTAACGTCATGAACTGGTTTCTCTCTAGGTTGTTCATGTCTTTACTAAGTATTGACTGTTCTTGACCGAGTTGTTTCTTACATCATAAACCGTTTTTCTCTTTAGGTTATTCCTGTGCTAAGCACTAACTGTTATTGACCGAGTTGTTCATGCCTGTACTAAGTACTGACCGTTACTGACTGAGATGTTTCTGCCCCAGATTAAAATGGCCACCCTGCGCAAACGAACTGTGCATCATCGGCCCCCATGGCTGTGGCAAGACGTGTCTACGCTACAGCTTCCTGGGGGAGAAGTTTAGAGGAGACATGCTGAGGATCACAGTGGGTCAGTTCTCTAACGTCTTACGTGTTACAGCGTGCTGCACGTGCTGTGCTGTGTCCTGCCGCCCTGTACTGTTTGTTCTGTGCCGTGATTGGCTGCTCTCTGCAGAATGATGTTCTGTACCGTCAAACATTGTGTACTGTATAATATATCGCAGTGTACTCGAGTGCAATGTCTTACACTGACTGTACTGTTCTGTAAAGCATTCTCTGGCGAGGCAATCTGCTGGTTTGTGGGTTTTGTTTTTTTTGTTTGTTTTGTAGTGTTGTCAAGATAGCCGTGCGTGTCTCTGGCAAGACAATCTGCTGGTGTTTTGTTGTTATTGTTGTTGTTGTTTTTGTTTTTTTGTAGTGTTTTCAAGATAGCCGTGCTTGTCTCTGGCAAGACAATCTGCTAGTGTTTTGTTGTTGTTGTTGTTTGTTTGTTTTTTTATAGTGTTGTCAAAATAGCCGCGTGCGTGTCCATGGCCACACAGTCTGCTGATGTCTGTCTTTGTTCCTCAGCGTGCCAGGCTCTGCCGGCCCATTTCCCGACCAGCACCCCACAAAATGAGATCAAGGTGTACATTGATGACACCTCCGGGGAGGAACGCTTCCGGAACGTCGTGACGCGTACCTTCGTCAGACATGCGCAGTGCGTGCTGCTGTGCTTTGATCTGTCCGACAAGGTGGGGACTTCCCTTTTTTTCTGTTTCTGATGCGATCTGTCTCTGTCCATCCATCCATTCATCTATGCATCTATGCATTCATCCCTCTGTCTATCTGAGTATCTGTCTGAGAGTACCTATCTACCTATCTGATCATGTATCGATCTATCTATCGATCGATCTATCTGTCTATGTATGTATCTGTTTGTATGTTTATCTATCTATCTGTTTATCTGTCTATCTATTTATCGATCTATCTTTTTTTATTCTCTCTCTCTTGTGGGGCTCCAACCAGAGCGCGTGCAATTCCCACAGTGTTCACTTATTTTGAATTTCTATTTCACCCACTTTTTCTTCTCCCTCATCCTTTCCCCCCCTCTTCCTATTCCCCCCTCCCTTCCTGCCCCTCTCTCTCTCTCTTTCCACTCCTCTCTCCTCCCTCCCCCTCGCTCCCACTACCTCCTCTCTCCCCTCACCCCTCCTCTCTCCTCCTCTCCCCTACCTCTCTCTCTCTCCTCGCTCCCCTCTCCTCCAGCCCTTCCTCTATCTCCCCTCTCTCTCTCTCCATTCCCTCTCGATCACCCTCTCTTCTCTCTCATCCTCTTTCCACCTCTCCCCCACCTTCTCATCTCCCTCTCTCCACATCTGTCTGTCTCTCTCGCTTATTTTCTACCACCACTTTTCCATATCTTACTCGAACTATCTATGTCTATCTATCTGTCTGTCTATTTATATCTACCTATATATCTGTCTGTCAGCTTGTCTATCTAAGTGCCCACCTCTCTCTCTCTCTCTCTCTCTCTCTCTCTCTCTCTCTCTCTCTAAGGCTAAGGCTTTAGCCTCTACACGTTCCAATCTTCCCCTCCTTTTCTTGAGCACGTAGATCAAGTACACCTATTGATTTGAAGGGCACTTAGATTAAGTACACCTGTTGATTTGATGGGCACTTTTATCAAGTACTCCTGTTGATTGATGGGCACTTTTATCAAGTACACACCTGTTGATTTGATGGGCACTTAGATCAAGTACATCTGTTGATTTGATGGGCTGATGCCGTGCGAAAACGAGACCTCCATCAATCAGAAACGGCCCCGATGCTCCATTGACCCGAAAGAGAGCTGAACAGTACTTTTTACCATATATAATTATGTATCAAGACGCGTACAAAACCGATTCGATCGATAGATAAACAGACAGATAATTAGATAGACAAACATATCGTTAGATAGACAGCATTGTTAATCAGATAGTATATCTTATCATATATTATGTGCACATCAACAGGTTCATCGATCTAGGTTTATGTATCTAGACAGATACGGTAAGAGGCAGAGACACAAATCAGAGAGATAAATCAATCAATGATATGGATATTACCTTGGTTATTCTTCCAGAACAGTTCTATTAACGTTTTCCTCGTATTTGGTAACATCCCCCTTCGCTGGCGGCTGTTGGCAGTTCTAGGGTTGTCATGGTGCTCCCACAGCCACGGCAACACCAACATCTTTCAGGGGAAAAAAAAAGAAATGAAAGGGGAGGAAAAGGAAGAAAAATGTGGTTGTGATAACGCGACTGACCTTGGACTTTTTTCACCGCTAAACAAAGATTTGATTTGGACTTTTAACACACACACACACACACACACACACACACACTGACTGACTGAAACCAATTTATTGTCGGATTAACTCAAGGGTGTACTGACTGACTAAACACACACACACACACACACACACACACACACACACACACACACACTGAGTGACTGACTGAAACCAATTTATTGTCAGATTAACTCAAGGGTGCATTGACTAAACACACACACACACACACACACACACACACACACACACACACACACACACACATATCAGAACGTAGTATAGAAAAAGCGATCTGCTTACCGTCTGATCTTTCGTATGAAGCAGCGAACTCCTACAGGGGAGGTAATTTCGAAGTCTTTCCCCGGTAACTTCTCTTCGTTGAACCAGTGAAAAGGGGGCTTTGTTAAAGACCAGACTAGAGTGCTGCATGTGCAGCGTGTACATACAAACTCGGCACGTTTGACTCCGAGTACAGGTTGGGACGTAAAAATGATCATTTCACCTCAGAATGTGTCGGTTGCAACGAGTGTCAGCCATTACAAAACATTGAAAGAAGAAAAACAGTTTAAGCAAATCTACCGACTTTATTTTTCCAACAGGTTTCCCAAACCACAAACATTGTGCCGGGCCTCATGTTGTCTTCTATCAGATTTTTTTTTGTCATTGCATGGTTATCTGTGTGAATTTTCAGGAGAACGCTCGCAATACCTCGTACAGCACACACACACACATACATACACACACGCACGTGCGCTCACACACACACACACACACACACACACACACACACACACACACACACACACACCTCTTACTTCACCCACCCCTCTCCCCCCTTCCCCATCTCCTGTCCATACACTCTCAGACTGTGACTCCATGGCCGCCATGTCTGTAGCTGGGTGTCCCTGGGTTTCAGCGTTCCTACCAGCAAGTACAGGACCTCTGGTTCCCGTGGATACGGGACGAATGTGCTTGCGAGGCCAAGGTCATCCTGGTGGGTCTGAAGGCTGACCTGAAGACTGATGTGGATCGGCAGGTAGGGCCAGAGAGAGAGAGAGAGAGAGAGAGAGGGAGAGGGAGAGGAGACGAGAGAGAGAGAGAGGGGGAGACAGAGAGAGGGAGAGAGAGAAGGGGGGAGAGAGAGAGAGAGAGAGGAAGAGAGGGAGAGAGAGAGAGGAAGAGAGAGAGGGGGGGGGGGGGGGAGAGAAAGAGCGAGAGAGAGAGGGAGAGAGAGAGAGAGAGGTATATGGTGTGCATTGTTGAGATTGGCCGTGTAGTTTAGAGTGGAGGTGTTCTCTGATGACTGGTAAATTCCGATGACACGAATTACGAACAACAACAGCTGGTGTTGCTAGTTTTGTTGCTGCTACTGCTGCTGCTGCTACTGCTCCTTATCATGATGCCTCTGCTACTGTTGCTGCTACTGCTCCTTATCATGATGCCTCTGTTTCTGTTTCTGCTGCTGCTCCTTATCATGATGCCTCTACTTCTGCTGCTGCTACTGCTCCTTATCATGATGCCTCTACTTCTGCTGCTGCTACTGCTCCTAATCATGATGCCTCTGTTTCTGTTGCTGCTACTGCTCCTAATCATGATGCCTCTACTTCTGCTGCTTCTCTCCATCCTGTGTGATTCCGTTGCTCTTGTTCCTTTCTCTTTCATTTCGTCCCTTCTCATCTTCATCCATCCCTTTCCTCACTTTCCATCTTTATTCCAGTCTTGTTCTTTCCGTCCTCTGCGTGTCCTTCCTTTCTGTCTTCGTTTCACCATTCCTCCCTTCATGCCTGCCTTTTTTCCTTTCTGACTACCCCCCTCCCCCTCCCCCTCCCCTCCCCTCCCCCTGTGCCTTATTCCTTCCGTTTGGCTTCGTCCCCTGCCCCGTCTCTTACCTTCCTGTCTTCCTCCCTTTCAACTTCCTTCTGTCTTAATTCCTTCCTCTCTCCTTTCCTTTCTGTCTTCATCTCTTCCTTCCTTTATCCCTCACTCCATCCCTGATGGACGGTCCGTACTGTTTTCAGGCTCCAGTGAAGTGGGCTTCAGACAAATGCCATAAAAGACTATTTTAAAACGTCCTCAAAAAACGGGCGGAGGAGTCGGCAAACTCGCCGAATGTGTCGGTGAGTGTGTTGGTCTTTCTGGATTTGTGTGCGTGCATACGAGCGTGCGTATGTGTGTATGTGTATGTATGCATGTTGGGAGATGCTGTTTGCTATGGTGTGCAGGTTTAGGATTTGTTCGATGTGATTTCTACCTTGGTTATATCTGGTCTGTTCTTCATCAATAATGGTATTGCATATTGCTGTAATCTATTCAGATCTATTTAATTATTTATCAGTTGACTTATTTCTTTACTATTTATTAATTTATTTGTTGTTTATTGTTTTTGCATTGCTTTGCTGGCCTTACAACGTCGGAAATGTCCTGTCATACAAAGGGGAAAAACTAGTGACTGAGCTCATGGCGTGAGCCACTCCCCAGTGTGTCCGACCTTGTTCCCGATGGTAGTTAGGACATCAGTGACCGCCGCTTTCACCATATCGTAAGAGTTCTGCAAGGTCAGTTTGATGCCTGCAGCCTTCCCCACACTAATTCAACGATTTCTCTGCAGCGACGACTTCTTCACGAAGTGTTGAGAAATCCTCCCCTCATTAGATGAATCGTGTTCTGTGAACACACTTTGGTCTCCTTTCTTCTGCTGGTTTGAAGACTTCACAGCAATAGTCCGTCCACCTTTTTTGTTATGTCTTCTTCCTTGGAAGACAGTTGCATCGTTAACCCGAATCGTTCTGGCTTTTTGTTTGGTCAAGTCTTTGACAGTCCTAAAAGCTTTCTTTGTGCTGTTGGTGTGGGACTTGCTCATTGTCCTCACGCAGTTGTTCTGTGCGGTTTTCCTGTGCGTTCTTCATTTTCTCAGTGAGTCTGATGTTTATAATGATGCATTTCTTCCCCTCTGACTTCTTGAGCAGGTTGGAGCTCAGTCTGGAGTCGCACATCTCCACTTGACTGCCTGGGATCATGGGTTGGATGTTCATCGGGGATCATGGGTTGGATGTTCATCAGGGGATCATGGGTTGGATGTTCATCGGGGATCATGGGTTTGATACTCGTCGGCTTATTCCCCGGCTCCCTGTACAACAATTGTGCTGTTGGACCACACGGCAGCCCTCACTTCCCAGCATTTGGATAGAACTCTTCCCCAAATACATTTCTGCTTTTGCATACATATCCAGCATCTCGTTCTATCTGCACAGTCAAAGGGGGGAAAAACCCTATCGTAATTCCGTAGTCGCAGCTACAAGACTGTTGATGAGAAAGCGTTAGTATCACGGCTCCTCTCATCTGGAACTCTCTTCTTACTAATGCGGGCAGTGTACCAACAACGTCTCTGATTGAAACAAGCACTCTATCAACAACACACTTCCGTTAGTTTTTCAGATGGGGAGCTAATCTTACACTTTAGTGACTAGAGCTCTGTGTGTGTGTGTGTGTGTGTGTGTGTGTGTGTGTGTGTGTGTGTGTGTGTGTGTTTGCGTGCGTGTGTGTTTGTGCACGCGCGCGTCACCTGCGTGTGTTGAAATGAGGTTGATGATGCGAGTGTGTGTGTGCAGACAGAAGAGGACATGGAAGAGGGGAGGGGAGGGGAGGGAGATGAGAGGGTGAAAAGAGAGGGTGTGGAAGAGGGGGAAGGGGAGGAGGAGGTGGGGGTGAGGGTCTGGGGGAGGGAAGGTGAGAACTGAGGCGGCAAGGGTAGCAGAGGAACTGGATCGATATATCATGCACGCAATTGTAGAGAGTAGTGTTTGTTTTCAGTGATTGCGGTGTGTAAGGATTACATCATCAAGTCAAGTCAAGTCAAGTCAAGTAAACTTTATTATCTCAATTGAGAAATTAATTTGTGGTCACACACATTCACAGCAAATAAACAATAATTTAGCCACATTACCCATTTTCTCACATATGACATACATTCATATAGAGAAATTTGGATTTCAATTAAACATCTTCTCGGTTCAAGAAATCAATGGACAGGGGAATAAAACTTTGTTTAAATCTGACACTTCTGCATTTAACCGATCGATATCTTCGTCCTGACTGAAGAAGGTCATACTGATTTGCAAGGACGTGGGTCTGGTCACACGTAATCTTCTTCGCTTTACAACTAACACGGCACCTATATAGCTCACTCAGACTTTTTTGTCTCTCACCAACGATTTTTCCTCCCACGTTCACCACTTTCTCAAGCACATTTCTGCTCTTCACTATTATTCTTCATTATTATTACTATCATCACCATCATTATTATTGTCATTATCATTATTATTATTGTTATTATTATTATAAAGATCATCAATGTAATTACTGTTAAAGTTATTGCCATGATGATGTTGCTTCCTTCTGTATTGGCACAGATGCTGAATACCTCAATACGCCCATTGTAAAGAGTGTCCTTTTTCAGTGTTCTGTGTTCATCATGAAACTAGAACTACCGAGGACATTTGACATGTATGAACAGAAGATGTACAAACACTGACTTTTCTCCTTTGTGTCTGACAGGGTCATACTTTGCCTCCTTGCAGTTGTTTCCTGTAAGTCTGATGTATGATATTGTACTGGTGTTGTATTGCAGTGTACTGTCTTGTACTGTTTGTATTGTATTGTGCTGTGTTGTTTGCTGTAGTATGGTATAGTTTGGTACAATGTACACTGCTAAACTCTTTCATATTGCATTGTAATGTATTGCATTACTCTAAACTGTAGTGTATTGCATAGTCTTGGGTTGTTTTGTATTGTAATGTGTCATAGTGTAGTGTAGTGTTTTG
>JADBJO010026040.1:15000-22997 GCA_016801955.1 Conus betulinus | reverse complement strand
CTCAGGGATTTCAAAATTTCAATAGTACCTTTTTCCCTTTCATCAGAGATTCTTCCCATGCGTAATGGAAAGTTAATTTTGTTGAAGATATCATTCTAAGATGTTTATACGAATTAACTACTTGAACATCTGCATTTCCATAAGACCATTTTTCATACATTGATAGGTGACCACCCATTCCAAAGACCACTATATTCATCTTATCTAAGTTAAATGATAAACCTAAGTGGTCTGCTTCTTCTTTCAAAACGTTTAGTTGGTTTTGCAAACCTACAACTGTTCCGGATAGAAGAACAACATCATCAGCATACATTAGTAAAACTAATTCAACTGCTCCAGGTATCATCTGGATATCATGTCTTCCTTTGCGGGACAATTCCACCGACAATTCGTTAACGAAAAAAGAAAAAACAACTGTGGACTTAACAAGCAGCCTTGTTTTACTCCATTTGGACAATCAAAATAATCTGAATACTCACTCTTCACACGCACACACGCAAGCACCGAGTTGTAGACCCCTCTAATAGCCATGTACAATCTACTGTTAACACCACTTTTACGGAGTACCTTCCACAGAGCATTCCGATTACCGAGTTAATGGCTTCTTAAAAATTTACAAATGCAATGAAGAGCTTCGATTTGCAGAGTAGATGTTTATGAATCAAATAATATAGTGTAAATATGGTCTATGGTGCTGTAACTGGTTCTAAAACCTGCTTGTTCTTCCACTGTTTTTTCTTCAGTTTCAGCCCCATTCAGTTAATCTTGCATTTAATATGTAAGTGTAGATTTTACTTAAAAACGCTGGTACGTGATACTCCACGATAGTTATCGGGATTGTTCACGTCTCCTTTGTTTTTGTAAATTGGTACAATTATAGCTTTAGCCCATTCTGATGGAAAGATACCATTATCAAAAAGTTGAGTGAATAAATGAACAAGAAAATTGATTACAGTTGTGTTTGCATTCTTCCACATTTCTGCTATGATTCTGTCTGGTCCTGCACTCTTTCCGAATTTTAAATGTTTAATACCAGCAACGACTTCTTCACTGGAAATAGGTTGATTAAATAATGGCTCAATTTCATTTTCTTCTACCATACCAGTCTCTTCTTCCTTACTTTTATTATTAAAACTATGAAAAACGCCCCCCCAAATGGTCATGCCACTGTTGAACTGAGATTTTGTTATACATAAAACTCTTTTTGTTTATAGATCTTATCACTGACCAGAACATTTTAGAATCATTGACTGATTTTTGTTTTTGTTTCTTTAACCTACTTTCTTTGTTTATAGATCTTATCACTGACCAGAACATTTTAGAATCATTGACTGAATTTTATTTTGTTTCTTTAAGCTACTTTCTTTAAACTCCAGTTCCTTTGTTTTCCTTAGCGTAACATACTCTTTACGTGATGCAGCGTATTCTTCTCTTTTTCTTACTTTTATCCTTGGCTGTTTTGCATCTCTGAAATCTTTTTAATAACCTTTTAACTTCCTGTTTCTTTCGTTCGCACTCATTATCAAACCAGTCATAGTATGCTTTGCTGCCTCTACAAATAACTCGAACCATTCAAGCTGCAGCTCCGCACGAAGCACTGACAAATTTATCTAGACTCTCACTCATGTTAATTTGTAATAACTGACGCGCTTTCTGCATGCTGTCTAGAAATTCATCACATTCAAGTTCATTTTTGAATATACCAGCATATTCATCAGCCCAGACATTTTGTCTCTTCACATTGTTTGGCTGAATACCTCTTCTCTATTTTACAACAATTACTTCCCCATATTGCTTCAACTGGTAAATGCCATGAATAAATGCAATCACCGATGTGTAAATCAAAGTTTGACAACAAGCCTTTGTGAACCAGTACGTAATCAATCACACTACATCCGTTTGGAGACACAAAAGTATATTCACCTTCACTATCATCTTCACAAAAAACATTTAAAATGCTCAAGTCGAACATGATACAGAAATCCAACAATGATTTACCAAAATTGTTAACATGCCCTGTCCTATTCATTTTTGAGGCGCTTGAATGCAGGTTCCTTTCGTTCACACCACCGCTTGTCCCTTTGCCTCGAACCTGTGAACCTGCTTGACTTGTTTCGAACAGGCGTTTGTATGCCTGCCTGTCTGCCTGGCAGGTTGCGTCCGCGTGGTGTACGTGCGTCGCCATCCCGATGTTCACCACTGACAGGACATGGAGAATCCCGGCTGGCCTTCGCTGACTCGTGTCGCTCTCTCTCCCTGCTCCATTGTGAGGGACGTGACCACGGTAGTACCATCGTCACGCTGTCGTTGATCCTGGATGGGCCGGGTACCGTGACGTGAAGAGAGGGATGAACACCCGCTCACACCGCCCCCTGCTCGTTCTGCATCGAGGTCTTGTTTTAGACGGGACTCGATCAGCTGCTTGTTTGAAACAGACACGCCCTGCTTATTCCCATTTGTGGTACCTTGCACACGTGCCATCCCGTGACTACTCGTTGGACTTGTAAGAGCACTGTATACATCCTCTGTTTCCACCATCTGAGCGTATGACCGGGGTTCTGAGAGTTGGGGGCTAATAACCAACCGACCTTTTTCTGAAGAAGGCTCTCTTCCCTTCCCTCCTAGCTTTTGCAACTATTTGGGACTGTGCTCTAGTAAGGTCGTTTGCCACTCGAACTCCTCTGTCTAGAAGTTGCTGCCGAGTGTCTCTGTTCGCAATGAAGGACATTTTGTCTTTCCACCTTCTAAATTTGACAATTATTGGTCTACTTTGACCTTCATGCGTGTAGCCTGTCCGGTGTGCTCGTTCAATGTCATCTACTGTCCAGCGCCTATAATCATCTGTATTGTTTAGAACATCGACAACTGCTTTGGTACATATGTCAAATGTTTCACTGGGCTGCTTTTGGGGAATCCCGAAAAAGCGCAGATTATCTCGTCGAGAGAATGACTCTAATCTGTCGGTGCCTGTTTTTACTTTCTCAACCTCTTCTTTCACCTCCTTTATCATTTCAGTTAATTTATGTACGTCTTCCTTTCCGTTATGTGTCAAGGCAAGCCGGTGTTATTTATCAGTTGTTACGTCAGTCATTGTCTCTTTTAATTGCCTGTGTTCAGTTTCCAGTTTGTCACATCTTTTGTTTATCTCTTCACATTGTACTTTCACTTGGCCTAGTTCCGCTTTAATTTCTCCAAGATCATTTCTTATAAGTGAAGTTTGTTGCTGAAGTTGTTGTTTTATGGCCTGCGTAAGTCCGTTAAAGATGTCTTCATGTTCTGTCGTCAAAGTAGGTGTTGCCGTCATATCTTCTGACAAAATTTCTTGTCGGTCATGGTTGGGGCCAGGGTTTGTCTCAATGTCACCGCTAAGTAGGAATCTGCTGAGCAAGAACACAGAATGCACAATACAAAAAGTAATCATAATGATTGTACGTGTATGTCGGCCTGATACAAACCAGTGTTGCTGCACATCAAAGCTGTGCGAAACTCAGTTCCTTTCATATTCACATATTCCAACAACAAAACGCCATCCATGGACATCACCTTGGCGACATTTCTCATGAAACTGTGATTCAACGCTATGATGATACAACATAGCACAAATATGACGATAACATCAATCGAAGTTGCTTAGGATTTTTATGTGTGTCAGTGCTATCCAGATCAAAAGTCTGCACCTTATTTCGAATGACCTTTCACCTACCGCTCCGTCTGCCACCGAAAATGCCGATAGCGGCCCTCCACGTTAGCAGGTCCACCATTGCTGCTTCTGCTTTTCTTGACTACTTAATGTACCAGTTTATATACTATAGGAAAAACTGCGATAATCTAGGATTCTGTCTGGACTGTAGACTGGGGAATCCATAAGCTGATCAAACAAGTCTAGAAAAAGAAAGCACACACGTGGGCACACTCGGGTTTTGCCAATGAGATTTGATAGGAGTTAGAATGACGTCATTTTTTTTAAGTCAAACATTTCTAGAGGCGCCATCTTGGTTAACCCAAAACAAAGCCGCGAAGATGCCTAGCTGCTGTGCGTTCGGGTGCACGAACAGACCTGATCGTGATAGGAAACGAGGCATAACTTTTCACAGGTAAGTAATGTTGCCATTGTTGCTGATCATGACTGAATGTAAATATCAATCGATTAGATCTAACTGTCAGATCATGGTGTCGGGATTGTTCATCTGGCCCTGTTGCACGAAAGCATTCTAAGGTTTGGAATCATTCTAGAATAGAGAGAGAGAAGAAGAAATTTGGTATTGAGGTAGACTTATAATGTTTTCCTGACTAGGCTAGAGAGTCTTTCATTATGATTATGGGGTTAGTGCTACGACTGTTTGGCACACACAGAGGCCGTTTGGTCAGGTCAGGTCAGGTCAGAGTCGTAGGGCAACAAGGTGTCAGTCAACTGTGACAGACTGAGACATGGAGCCTGTGCTGACGCTGCGACTTGTGTCAAGAATGTACCGCACGTAGATCTAGGCCTTAGTAGTGATGCGCGATGCCAGTCAGTCAGTTGTTTTCGACTATGACGGCCAGATAGCAGAGGGGGCAGATGCTATTCTGGCAGGATGGGCGAAAGTTTGATTATAGTGGAGGAGCCTTGCCCACGGTACATCCCCACTCTCTCAGCCAAAGGAATGTGACGGCTGGCCGCGTTGAGGAAGGTTCCCAAAGGCCAGCCCATCTTGGCTGCAGCACCAGAGCCAGTGCAAGGGCCCCCTCAGTGTGTGTGTGTGTGTGTGTGTGTGTGTGTGTGTGTGTGTACATGTGGGGGGGAGCTTTGCGAGTTGGAAGAGGTGTAAGCCTTTTTACTATCAATTTAGTACTATGAATACATAATGATACGCGATAGTAATTGAAGCCAGTCTCTCTCTCTCTCTCTCTCTCTCTCTCTCTCTCTCTCTCTCTCTCTCTCTCTCTCTCTCCTTGCTCTCTCTCTGTCACTTTCACTCACACACTCACTCTCTCTCTTTCTCTCTCATGGAACACTAGGTCAAATTAAATTAAATCTTTAATATCCCTGCGTAATAAAATGTCTAAGTCTCTGTCTTAGTGAAATATTGTATTTTCACCAGATTTCCGAAAGAAGAAATCACTTCGGCGACGGGTGGATTGCTGCACTGCGACGTAAAGATGATTATGTGCCGTCTGCATCAGCAGTGCTCTGCTCCGAGCATTTCGAAGAAAGTGTGTGGTAGATAGGACAGCAATTGCTTGTGTCCGGCTACGTGATGGTGCAGTTCCATCTATTTTTCCTCCCTTCCCTACATACTTTCAATGCAAGGGAAAGAAACGAAAACCCCGCAGCAACAGGGACAAACCTCCAGAATAAACCGGAGCTACCTGAAGAACCACCTGTTGTTGTGCCCACTCCTGATTCTGTTCCTGCATCCCTAACATCTCCTGACAAAGGTACACTGAAAAGGAAGTTGGAGGAGACTGAAGGAAAACTAGCTTCTTCCAGGAAAAAAAATCAAAGTTTTGCTGCAGTCAAGGAGGCGATTGACAAAGAAAAATGCTGAACTAAAATCTGTGCTAGATGAGCTCAGGAAGCATCAACTGATGAGTGCCACCAGTGTGGATGTTTTAGAAACCTGTGCCAGTGGAGTGTCAGGTTTACTGTAACGTCAACTAAAGAAACATGATGATAAAATATAAAAAGAGAAATACACTCCTGAATTAAGAAGCTTTGCGCTCACTCTTCACTTTTATTCGCCCAAGGCATAAAACTATATCAGAAAAGTATTTGATACTTGCCTTCCTCACCCATCCACACTTGCCAAGTGGTTTAGCGCTGTGGATGGTAAGCCTGGATTTACTGAAAACTCATTTGCAGCCCTGACAACTCTGGTACAAGAAGAGAAGAAGAAGTGGAAAAATGTGGTCAGTTGCCTGTCATTTGATGAAATGGCCTTAAGACAGCAAGTGGATTTTGACGGTAATCAGTATTATGAGCATATTGACATGGGTACTCAGACGATGACACACTGCCTTTGTCCAAAGAAGCATTAGTTTTTATGCTGAAAAGTCTGAACAGCAATTGGAAGCTACCTGTTGCGTATTTTTTCATCAACGGCTTAAATGGCGAAGAGAGGAAAAACTTGTTGTTACAATGTTTGACCAGACTTAACGACATTGGTGTTACAGTCGTGGGCTGTCACTCATGATGGTCAGGCTGCAAACTTGGCAATGTTTAAGGCTTTTGGGTGTTTGTGTGAACAGTGATGGAACAATTATCAGTTCTTTTTTCTCATCCCGTGACAAATGAGCCTGTGTGTTTTTTTCTTGTTGCATGTCACATGTTAAAACTTGTCCGAAACACGTTGGGTTCAAAAGGTTCTTTGTGAGCAGGTTCACGTGTTGTAAATTGGCAGTATGTTGTTTCTTTGGAAAAGCTTCAAGAAGCCGAAGGCTTACAGACTGGCAATAAATGAGGTCTGCCCATATTCAATGGCAAAAAAAAGAAAATGAATGTGAAGCTTGCGGCACAGACTCTCAGTGAATCTGTTGCAATATCCCCCTGTCCTTTTGCCTGAAAGAAGGATTTGAAGAGTTTGAAGGGTGTGAAGAGACAATAAATTTATAAAAATTTTCAACGCTCTTTTTGACATCTTGAACTCCAGAAATTTAAAAGCATGTAACTGGAAGACGCCTCTCAGTGAGAAAAATATTGAAAAAGTACTGGATTTTTTGTCAAAAGCCAAAGATTATATTTTGTCTTTGACAGAAAGCAAAAACGGTAAACCCATGACAAGTAACAGAAAAAAACAGGATTTATTTGCTTTTTTTTGTGCATCAACAGCTTAACTGCACTGTACTCAACATTAATTCAGAAGGGCAACCTTACATTCTTGCTGAGTTATAAATTTAGCCAGGATCACATCGAGTTGTTCTTTGGTGGTAAAATCAGAAGCATGTTGGCTGCAACAACAATCCAAGTTGTAAACAGTTTTCTGGGGCCTACAAAAAGTTGTTAATGCATAATGAAATTCAAGAAGTCCTGCGGGGTAACTGTCTGCCATTGCAATGTGTTCCTGTGTTAAATGTTTCAAGTAGAAAGAGTTACATTAGCAATGAAACGGAGAGTGTTCCGTCAGCAAGGGCCATAAACATTTCTCACCAAAAGACCATGATGGTGGATGATGACTGCACTGACCATGTTATGTTTCTCCTTCAGCCTCTCAGTTCACAGTGCTCGCAGAAAAAATTGTTGCTTACATTGCAGGCTTTGTTGTGTACAAACTGAAAAAGACTGTTCATTGTGAAACTTGTATTGGTGCACTGATTGAGGTGGACACAACGAAGAACAAGAGCTCTATACATTCTTTAATCAATGAGAAAACCAGAGGTGCACTTGTTACACCTCCTCCGACGTCATCATCATATGCATTGCAGCAGAAATGTTTTTCAGGCGATTTGTTTCAGTGTCTTTCAACCAAGACTCAAGATGTATTTCAAACGTACAGTGTCGCAAACTTGTGCATGCCATACTGGAAACATTGGTTGGAAAAGAACTGTTCACGTCTATGCAGTCTCATATGTTTGATCAGGATCCCTTGAATAATCATGTTGTGCTTCTTATGAAAGCTACTGTGGAAACATATTTGCAAGTGAGATACTATTATGCTGGCAGGAAATACACTTTAGATCTGAAACAAAACCTGAAATGTAAAAGCAGACAAGTTTCCAACAAGCTGGTTTTATTTCTGGCCAATAACTTCAACTGGTGAGTAATGTGTGTCAAATGACTTCTTGTTTTTTGTTTGTTTTTGTATTGCTCAGCCAGCAATATTTCATATACTCGAGCTGTTGCGAGAGAGAGAGAGAGAGAGAGAGAGAGAGAGAGAGAGAGAGAGCAAAGATTTCAAAATTTCACCATTGTTATCAGTAAACTTTCGTCAGGATTCGCTATGCATTTATTGAAACTCGGACTGTTTGCCAAATGCAGACTGGGAGATTTTGACCTCAGGCTTAGCAAAAATCCGTCTGAA
>JADBJO010026040.1:0-10000 GCA_016801955.1 Conus betulinus | reverse complement strand
CAGGGACTGGAGAAAAGTTGATCTGAATGACAGACAGAAGGACCAATTTCCCTGAATGCTGAACCACTGGATGCTTCCAAATTGCCTGAGGATCCTTCTGCCCTGTTCGAGATTTTCTTTGATGACGAGCTGATCGGAGAGATAGTTGATTGCAGTGAGGAATATGCTCGTTCCAAGGGAAACCATGCTTTCTCCACCAATGCAGAAGAAATCAAAACATTTCTGGCCATTTTGTTTGTCTCGGGGTACAGTCCTGTTCCAATACGAAGAATGTACTGGTCTCAGGATGAAGATGTGAGAAATCAATCATGCTGTCGCTGCAGCCGTGACAAGGGACAGATTTGACGAACTGATGAAATATCTCCACTTCTGCAACAAGTCTTTGCTGGACAAGGATGACAAGATGGCGAAAGTCCACCCTCTGATGACTGCATTGAATGAGAAGTTTCTGCAGTATTTTCGTTTTTTTTCCAGACACCTGATCTCAGCATACATGAGTCAATGGTCCCATACTTTGGCAGGCATTCGGCGAAACAGTTCATAAGAGGCAAACCCTGTTCGCTTTGGGTTCAAGCTCTGGGTTCTGTGCACACCTTGAGATACTGCATTCAGTTTGAGCCATACCAAGGAGCCCATGGGAGACAAACCCAGTACCCTAATTTGGGAATGGGAGGATCAGTGGTCATTGACTTGATAGCTGAGCTCCAGGAGGAGTGCTCCTTTCACCTGATCTTTGACAATCTCTTTACGTCTCTGAAGCTTGTGGACTGCCTGACCAAGAAGAAGATCGCATGCACAGGAGCAATTCGTGCCAACAGGCTGGAAGACTGTCCGTTTAAGACCACAAAGGAAATGGAGAAGACTACACGAGGAACATACGATCATGCCACTGATGTTAATTCTGGTTTAATAGTTGTTTTGATGGAATGACAATAGTATAGTAAATGTTGTGTCCAACAAAGTTGATGTTCTTCCAATAAGCACAGCACGACAGTGGTCACGCTCTGAGAAGAAGAAAGTGGATTTGCCGCAGCCATTCCTTATCCGACATTACAATAAGACAATGGGTGAAGTGGACAGGATGGATCAAAACATTGAGAAATACAGAGTGGCTATCCGCAGCAAGAAGTGGTGGTGGCCACTGTTCGTCTACTGCCTGGACCTTGCTGTTCAGCAGGCATTGCATCTTTACAGGCAGACCCCAGCACACAGGAGGAAGAACCTGGATCTGTTGGCATTTCGACGTGCAGTAGCCAAGGTGTATCTTGCTCGCGCCAGGTCCCGTTCTGATGCTTCTCGTCCTGTGCGGGGTCGACCAACATCCCTGGACAAGCGTGTCCCTGATAGTGTCAGGTTTCACAGGATGGATCATCTGTGAGCCCCTCACCCACTCAGCTGCGATGCGGTCAGTGCGGAATGAAGATCAAACACAAGTGCCTGAAATGTGACGTTGGGGTGCATGACAGGTGCTTCAAAGACTTCCATGTCAAGTGAAGGTCAAATGATTCTCTGTTGTACTCCACATAGATGTTTCCAAGTTGTTTTCACTGAAGGAAAAAAAAAAGAATTCTGCGTCTTTGTTTTGATTTTTTTGTTTGTTCGGTTTTCTTCAAGCTAGAGTGCCACGTGAAGATAAACAATCAACCAGTTACTTCATTTGATTGACGCTAAATGTTTCGTTTATTAATAGATGGTTCTGGTTTCTGGTTTCAGTTCATTTTGCTGGAATAAACCCAAGATTTTTTTCACCATGAAGTCACTTTTCTTATGTAAGTTTGGGATCTAAAACCCCTACCCATTCAGTCCTAGCGTCCCAAATATAGGAAGTACATATTTGGCGTCATAAATCTAAAACGATGGCTTAAAATTGAAAAATATGCTTGCTGTTGTTTTCCTGAGTTAAAACGAACCGTGTTCAGATACTTTTACTAAAATCTAAAATTTCGGCATAAATGGGTAAATGTGCTTAAGATTCGTTAAATTTTGTGCCAAAACATTTGTCTTAGGTAGTAGGATTTTGACCTGAAAGAGTTTAAAATAATCATCAACCTTTGGAGTTCTTTTCTGCAAAAACTGTATATCTGTCAGATGTACCAGTTTTTATCATGATGGACAGTACCTGAATATGCAACAAGACTGGAACACCTTTAATTGTTTGTGTTTGACCATTTACAGAAACGCCATCAATTTTGTGCAAACATGGTATATCTTACAATTTCAACCAAAACTGTTTTAAACAAATCTTAAATAAACGTCAGCGAACCGCCCAGAGAAACGTGGACAAACGAGTCACAAGACAACACACAACGCGTTTCGACCTCATAGGTCTTCTTCAGGTGAAACAAAGACGAACAAAGTAACGAAAATGCACTTAGCTGTGATCGCATCAGGTGGCTTCTGAGTTCAGCGCAAGGAAGAAGGCATTGATTCAACGCCTTCTTCCTTGCTCTGAACTCAGAAGCCATCTGATGCGATCAAAGCTAAGTGCATTTTCGTTACTTTGTTTCTCTTTGTTTCACCTGAAGAAGACCTAAGAGGTCAAAACGCGTTGTGTGTTGTCTTGTGACTCGTTTGTCCACGTTTCTCTGGGCGGTTCACTGACATTTATTTAAGATTTGTTTAGATTTCCGCCTGCAGTCGTTTCACTTTGCAACCAAAACTGTTTTGTCCTTACACACTCAAAAGCTCAGCAACTTATCATAATATAAATCACACCAAAAAAGGCGTCACATTTGATAAATTCATTGTGTTTTGCAGCATACAATTAAAGTAAGATTTTTTTTTTTAAATTTTAGTTTAATGTACTCGACACAGGCATTTTCCAGATGTACCATTCTTGCTCCAAGTCATCAATATATATATATATATATATATATATATATATATATATATATATATATATATATATATATATATATATATATATAGGCACATACTGTCAGTTAGGCAGAATCATCTACCACTGCAGATATGAAGGCTTATTACCCCCCTATTTCTACAATCTGAGACATAAGTGCAAGCTTTGTTTATAATTCAATATTTCGTGCAATCATTGCAACACCAAGCTGCTCTGTAAGTTGCTGGGGATGGTGCTCGGTACTTATCCTTGGAATTTATTTGTTTTGTTTAATTTGGTCCCTTGCGGATTCATTCCGGGAACTGGCCCTCGGCGCTTGTGTCTTGAGAGGTTGTCTTCTTTTTGTATTTCTGCTGCTTTTCGCAAGAAAATGTGGCTTGTTTTGCTCTTTCATGATTTTCTTTTGCTTCTTGGGTGGCACCTTTGGTTGTTTTTTTTTTTAAGGCTCGGCAGGCGTACTGCAGTGCTGCACACCGGCCTTTTTCTGGTATGGCATTCTTCTTGGGGCCGAAAGGGCAGGGGAGTCAAACTACCACTTCCCGTGGTCACTGAGGAGAAACAATCGGGTTTCGAAATATCGGTGTCTGACCGGGATTGTGTGTTGGTGAGCTTCCTCCCCATTGGAGGTGTTCTTCCGCTTCGGAGACTATAAGCTTGCTGAAGGTTCATTTGAGAAGCATTTATTAATCCCCATTCACCCACTCAGGCACATACTGTCAGTTAGGCAGAATCATCTACCACTTCAGATATGAAGGCTTATCACCCCCCCCTATTTCTACAATCTGAGACATAAGCGCAAGCTTTGTTTATAATTCAATATTTCTTGCAATCATTGTAACACCAAGCTGCTCCGTAAGTTGCTGGTATGGTGCTCGGAACTTATCCTTGGAATTTATTGTTTTTTGTATATATAAAATTTCAAATCTTTGCCAAGTCATTACTATAATGATCGAAGAATTGTTAACCTGCACTTGTTTTTCCCCCACTGCTTAGTTGTTCAGCATTATATATATATATATATATATATATATATATAGAGAGAGAGAGAGAGAGAGAGAGAGAGAGAGAGAGAGAGAGAGAGAGTGTTTTCAGTCATGCAGATAACTAAGAGCTATGTCAATAAAAACTGCGCAGGGACCGAAATTATCAGTCACTTCTGTCCTGGAAGAGAATACGTCCTGAACCAAACGAACGAAAATATCACCATTTTACATTCTAACAGATCAGACTGTATGTGGTCGTGGGAGTCTGTACAAACCCTGGCAAAGCATCACGTGGTCTATGGGATGTGTGATAAGTTCACCACTTTCTGTGTTAAAAAAGCTTGTGTTCTACCAGGAATGTATGCGCTTGCACATATCCAAGTGTTTTCGTATTGGTGTAATTCAACTGACTGGTCTGTGGAGGTGTGGACACCAACTCACTACACTCATTGGGCAATTGGGACATCGGCACTGTGCGTGAAAACTACCGATTGCTTCAACCATGCAGTTGGAGATAAATTTTTTCTATTCTGATTCAAACTGTTTCCTGATAATAAATATCAATAAGTCTTTTGCTGAGATTAGCATCACTCAAATGCAAGAACGTAATGCAATCTTAAACTATATTTCGAAAAATTCAGGATTTGTACACACATACAAAAATGCTGCCTGAACATTCTAGGAAAGAAATAAAGTTTTACTCGATAAAAGCAATTATCATCAGCTTTAAAGTGACACCTTATCCTATGCATTGTAACATTTTTAAACTTATTTACAGAGCACGAAACTCATCCCTACCGGTCCATCGAATATGCATGTAGTAATATAAATCACCAGCTTCTGTTTTTGTGACGTCGCGTTTTCAGTTAACTGCTGTTATGTGTACCGACATGTGCCGTGGCATCACCATTTTCTTTTCCGGTGTATCTGTGAATGCCAAACCACGTAAACTTGTAAGTGGTCATTTTAACTGCTCCGTCAGTCATTATTCTCAATATCAAAGTCACCTGCACTGTAATCAGCTTCCTGAGTGCGAGGATGGACGTGATGAAACAGAACACTGTCCCTTCAGCAATGCTGAATGTAAAGGTCTGGTGGCTTCGCGTAACAAGTGTTTTCAATTGATCTTGGCTTCAACACAGCAGTGGTCTGAGTTGGTACAACACGATTGCCTTATAATTGGGGGAACACTGGCATCCATTAAAACCAGGCAGGAGCAAGAGCATTCTCTTCATGTCTTCAAACGCTATAACATGTTCAACGTAGCGACTGGTTACACGTCGGGATGGAACAAAATACTTTTTTCTCATACAGTCGATTTCGTAGGTGGTCTAAAAAGACACTGATCTATTACATGGACCATTTTAGATTACGAGGAGTGTATTTTCCAGCGAGAGCTGTTAAGTATTTAACGCTTACTTCAATCCGTTCATTAGATATGAACCTTCCACGGAGTTATTTCCTTGACACACACGGGTTTCATTTTGTAGGTGTTTTGTGTGAGATACAATCAAAGCTATCCACACAGTGTTTCGTTCACAAATTGTATTGTATCAGTCGTCTTTACTACTACTAAAAATCAAGTGACACGTTACAAGTTATATTTGTCTGTCCAAGCAATCATATATCACATGTGTTTCTGTCTTGTGATCCCCAAAAACCCGGTGCAGAAGTGTACAATACTCGCAATTTTACACACATTTCCCAATTTCAGCAATTCAAAGTCTGAAAATCTTTTTGGAAAGAAAAGCAAGGTCATGGGGTTATGCACTATTTAAGTGTGAGGAGCATTTCATTACAGTGCAGTATACACTGGTGTGTGACTTCATTCCGGACTGTCCACATAACGATGATGAGTCATTCTGTGAACATCCTCCACGTCACGGATTTCTGTGTTCTAATGGCAATTATGTATTAAACAGCCAACGATGCAATGAATACTCAGACTGTGTGGACGATTCAGACGAGATCAACTGTCCTGAAGACGAGAGCAATCCTTGTCCCTATTGTGGTAAGGTCGCTGATGGAGAAAAGGAGCGACGATTCTATATCAACCTTGATGGGACTGGATATTTTACCAGAAGATGATGCAGCATGATCATATCTGTCCAGACACTCATTATCGTTGTAGTACTGAGTCGTTGAACTGTCTTCTATTTACACACGATGCAATGGATATTCTGACTGCATTTATGGAGAGGACGAAAAGAACTGTGCAAAAAAGTGACGTGTGCTGGTTTGTACCAATGCCGGGCGTCTAGAGAGGTGTGTGCACAGAGGTCATCTGTGTGATGGCTGGGGTCAGTGCCCGCAGCGGGATGATGAACTGGTGTGTGACCTGTTCTGTCCTCAGGGTTGTTGTGTCAAGGTTACAGCTTCCTGTGCGGTAAGAATTTCCCGTTAAACAGTTTTTTCATCTTCGATATGTTGATGCCACTGGTTCGGAGATGTTGCTACACGATTTTGCTGAAAAACTTGTATCTCATTCGTTTGAGTTTGTTCTTCTGTTTACTTTTAATGTATCTCAGTTAGGCTTGCGAAGTTTACAATTATTGACCTTTCCCATAATCAGATTAAAAGTCTTAGTATGGACCTGTTTCTTCAGTACCAAATTAAGGTGTTTACAAATGAATAACAACCCTCTCACTGAAAGAAAAAATTGTGCATCAAAGAGGAATTCATTATACCCTGAGACATTTTGATATTTCAGTAACAAACTTGGAAACTGGTAGAAGATGTTTTGTCTGTGTATCTACCACGTGTCACATATTTGAACTTTTCTTTTCTTTGGTCAGTTCTATTGAACCTGTTGGTTTAAAAAGTGCTCCATATCTTACTGTATTAGATATACAAGGGAATTTCGTAACTGATTTTCCTTTGGATTTGTTGTCGAAATCTTTTCGCTTGAAAAGACTACTTTCAGCAAACTACAGACTTGTGTTGTAAGAAAGTGATTTCATACCTGTCAAATAAACTGAAATGCTGCGCGCCTGATGTCGTTTTTCAGTCGTGCGCAACGTTAATACCAGCACAGCTATATTCAGCTTTCTTTTGGTTGATTGTTTTGTCTGCTATCCTAGGAAATCTGCTTTGTTTATCATTTCATGTATGGTTCAAGACTTGTTTGGATAAATGCTGTGACAGCCATCGCGCATTTACTATTTTTGCTAACATTTGTATGGGGGTCCATGTCAGTATACTCTGATGGCAGACCACATGTTTTATTATGGGATGTACATCCAAACTGAAAAAACTGGACTGGTAGCGTCACCTGCAAAGTGGCTGGATTGGTATCCCTTCTCACCAGTGGAGTGTCAGTCTGGGTCATGTGGATTTGTCGTGTGGGATCATCTGACGGTTCTGTATTTCAATGAATGTTCTTGGCAATGTAATAAACGTTCAACCGCTCTATCATGCATGTTAGTTTGGTTTATTGAATCCTTGTTGTCGATTATACCTTTTCTTCCTGGTCTATCACACTGGGGCCTACTCAGCCAATCTGGTCTTGTCGCCTGGCTTTATTTGATCAACAGAACTCTAAACAAGACTTCAAATGGTTCCGGTTAAAGTGGTGGTAAACTTTGTCATATGTTGATGATTGTGAGTGGTGAAATCGTCATCTCTAGAAGAACACCAAAGTACAGGATTTACTTGAGCCCTCAAAGAGGTCATATTATTCTCCGCCCATTTGATTGGGAAAACTGGCGTTTACAGATGCCATGGTCTGGTTGTCCTTTGGAATCGTTACACTGATGATTGCAACCAATGTACCGTTTTGGGGGGGGGGGGTGGTACAGTTGTACAAAGTCCGGCACCTGGTTGGTATTTCGTTGCCTCTCAGCTCGCTCCCTCTTGCTCTGAAAACATATGGGTAACTGTGGGACCGTGTGCCACCACACAGGACGAGTGCAAAGCAACGAGAAAATAAATTATTACACCGTACTTAAAATTCGAACTAAACAACAAGAACACACAGATATGCCGTCCAAAGATTAAAAGGAAGTATTTGAAATAATGATCCTGAAAACTAGCAAATACCACTTACTTAAGTAAAGCAGTCTCTAACGATGGGCCTTCTGGTTGATTGAAGACGCTAACTCAGTGACTGGGATGTGGCTGGCTGAACGGATAACAACTCTTAGAAAGTAAGTTTGCGACAAAATAATAATCACCAAAGTAAATTCATTGCAAAAGCAGACAAAAACAACACGAATGAAGAGGAGGGAGGAAGCACAGAAATGAAATGTAGTTGCGAATGAATAAAGCACAAATCTCCGCGCTCCTCTCTCTCTATCTCTCTCTCCGCTCTCTCCTTCTCTTATCTCTCATCTCTCTCAAGAGGGAAAGTGTACAGCTTGGCGTTCGTGGTGAGTGGGACGTTGTTTTGCTGCAATACAGCCTGTAGCTGTTTTCTGACTTTCGAATTTTTTCCCTTCTTTTCTCCTTTCCTGTTTAAGATTACGGTTAGAACCGCATGTCAATGTAGACATGGCAAATCCTTCAAGTTAGATATTCTTTTGAAGAGTCAAACCACAAGAGGTACGGAAATGTGGTGTACGAATGTTTAGACATCCGTTTAAAAGACGTGGCAACGCAATTTTCGGACACAGCTGGATAAAACAATGCGTGGAGTTGCGATGCAAATTTCACGAACTTCACAGCAAAACTCTACCCTCGAACAAAGCAGTGGACATCGGCCACTTCAGAAAGAAAGGAACTGAAACCCTCTATTTTTCCGAATTGACAAAGGCTGTCAAAAAGCACAAAGAACAGAAATTTCGCTGAAAAAAGTTTGGATATAACTGGAAATTGTTTCTAAGGCAAATATTCTTTACAACGTGCCGCGTCTCAAGGAATTCTGAATCGTATGAGGAAGTGTTCAGACAGTGTTACATGTTTTTTGGAAGGAACAGTTGAAAGGACAAACAGTGGTTGTCGTGATGACCTTATCGAGTTTTCGGGCGCATCGCCTCAAAACAGTATGATACGGGAGGAGGTTGACTCCACCCATCATTGTGAAACTGGCTCGTTGGTCTGACACGATGGCCAGTGCTAACGCATGGGTAGAGAAGCACTAAGGAAGAAGAAAGTGACGGTGTCTGGAGACCTAACGGAAAGGCATAGAGACACAGTGCAGTATTACCGCCGCCAAGGCTTGCACGCTTTTGTACGAGGCAACAAACGGGTGGTGGAGCAATAGAGGGAGACACACCGTCAACAACAGGAATATCTCGGTATGGGCGCAGGCGCTGGTTACCCATATAGACGGGGCCTACCGAGGAGACGGGGCCTACGACACGCATAAGAGAGACAGGGCCTGCCAACGCGAGGACGGGGCCTACCGACGTGAGGAGGGGGTTACTACGACGCAGGACGGGCCTACCGCGCATATGGGGCCTTCCGACGCCAGGACTGGGCTACTCTGGGAGCCTACCGAGGAAGACGGGAGCTACCGAGGGGGAGGACAGGGGCCTACCAACGTGCGGACTGGGCCTACAGAGGAGATTGGGGCCTTCTGACGTTGAGGCCAGGGGGGGCTACGGCATGAGGACGGGGCCCCTACCGGCGATGAGGACGGGGCCTACCGGCGTGAGGCGGGGCCTACCGACGTGAGGGACGGGGCCTACCGACGTGAGGACGGGGCCTACCGGAGGGACGGGGTCACCGACGACGGAAAACTACCAACCGTGAACGACGGGGGCTTTCGCGTGAGCGGGGGTCCTGTCGCCGACAGGGCCAAATCGATAGGACGGGGCCTACCAGAACGGAAACCGGGACTACCGGAGGAAACAGGGCCTACTGTTACGAGGACGGAGCCTTTTCAAGTGTGAGAACGAGGCCAACCTACGACTACAGCACCAGGCCAGGTGGCAACACCGGCCAAAGACAGGGTGTGAGGACAGTGTGTTGGCGGCAGTGTCGACACAGCAGGGATACAGTGAGGGGACCGTAACTGGTGACACAAACTGTGAGTACAGAAGCGAAAGTGGCGGTACGATGTCAGGTGCAGCTGGACATACAATTACCCATCCACACCCCCTACAAACTATTTGTCAACAAACGATTTCCCTACGTTACATAAGAAAACAGAAACAATGTTTCATCCCTGTGCCCGATAGTAATGCACCAAAAGCATGTAACACTGTAAGTGAGAGCAATG